>JASFDH010000262.1:0-29176 GCA_036937195.1 Nidularia pulvinata | reverse complement strand
TACTATAGTGAGTGCTTTTGGTATTGTAACCAATTATATTTGCACAAAACAGGGGTGGCTGCATACATGCCTTATTAACGCACAAGTGATAAAGTGGTATTGGTGGTCAAAGCTTCAATAATGCAGAAAAATTCTGCAAGTACAAACAGCAGGGATACAAGGATGGAAAACATCATGTGTTGCAAGTGAAAGTGAGGCAATTGCCCATAAGCCTCTCCATCTTTATAGTCCACTAGCTACTACTTGAGGTGCTGGTGGATTAATCAGTTCTGCCAGATCATTCATTTGAGTGCAAGCTGTCAATCCAGTAGAAGCTACTCTATTGATGCTTACATGTGAAGGTTGTTGTGGAATAGCGCTCATGATTCAATACTGTTAAGATGCTCATGTGACTATCGATGAGATCTTTAAGCATCTAATTTTACAGCCAGGAAGATGAAGGCTGGGGGCATCCGGCGTTCGTACTCTCCGAGACTCTGAAGGAAATGAGCTGAATGTGCATTCATGAATATAATTCTATTGAGAAATCCCTCTTCAGAAATTCAAAAGTAATACAGGTTGTGGGGGATAGATAATTACTATTGTAAACCATTTAAATCAGAAGTCACGCGTTACACAACAAGCGGTACAATACATGCGCAAAAAGTTTTATTGCCCTCAGAATTAAATAGTTATCCTACCCCTGTGACGGGATCATATTTCTAAAAGATTAGTAAATGATATAAAAGGCCGAGGTGATTTTGTATACGGTTTTATCATAACTGTTCGCTGCATCCTTGTTCTTCCATAGCACTTGTCGAACGTGACAACATGGGAAAATCTCAAGGCAGGCGGAGTAAGCGGCCCGACCTGAGATGACAGGTTCCTCACGACCAGCAAGCTGGCCTGATTGCTCGGATTTCTCTGCTACTGACCCTTCCAACCCTTTGGGGATCTCTCAATAGGAATATCCCGTTCAAGAACCCGACCTTTGGGCGCTTCATGATAACACTTTATCGATAATCTGGGGTTCAAGTTGAACATAAGGAATGTAGTAGCTCCGGTGTCTTCTCGTTGACCATCCTGATTGTCTTGATGAAATCAATAGCTAGAGTAGCGCACGTTTCTTGACTCAATTAGTCTTGAACAATTTCACAGCATCATTTCTAATCGATACATAAGTATTGGGTGGTCGTCTTTTGCTATCCACTAGCCATTTTGACTGGATATAACTACCATATTTCTTAACCATGGAGCCTGCCAGTGCCTTGTTTACCAACGCACAGAAATTCAGCATCGAAGGTTCAAACATTACAAGTGTTGGCCGTGATCACAACACGTACTCGTATAACATTACCATCATCGCTAGTACTGTAAGTGATGTTGGTGGGACCAATCTTGCACAGTTATGCAAGCAAGAAGATTGGGAGAAAATGATCGCTAATATGGAAGAGCGAGCGAAAAAAAAGAAAGAACAAGAAGAACAGGGTGTGTTAATGTAAGTGTATCGTTTACGTGCTTAAGAGTATAGTACTAATATAACTGGAACAGCAACGAAGAGGTATTACCTATTCAGCCCGCAGTTGATCCAAATTCAATTACGAGGCGTGTTGTGATATCCACTGGCGTAGATATTGCCAAGAAGAAATTGAAAGCAACTGTGAATGTATGTAAAGCAACCGATGCACTCCCGAGCACTTCTTGATTTTACAGGTCATTTTCACTCTATCGCCTGCTGGATCAACACCATCTGGGGAGCTGTGGCCTACCATTGTATGGAAGGTGCAAAGAACTATGTTCTCATAAGCTCCGTCATCGTTGACTTTTGGTATTTCATCTCTAGAAACTTTCCTTTCAACCAAATAGTAAGTAAGGTTAAAAACCCCTCGTATATGGAATATGCAACTCACAATCACGGAATTTTTCTCTCATTCCGTATCAGTTACTAGGCGACAAGATATCATGTGGTACAGCGAGTGCGAGACAGAAATTTTAGTTAGTTAAAAGATTAGAATTGACTTTTGAAGCAGGACGGGGTTCTCCACTATCAAAGAAAAAGCTGGTGGGATATTGTCTCCTGACGGTTTAAATCCAGTCGTCAAAGTATGCAGCTCTCTCTAGCTTGTTCTTGCTTTATACTAATTTCATCATAGCCAAAGCATATCGCAATTTTTCAGGATGTCGGGGAGACTCCTCTTTTTTCTTCTGAGGAAGAATTGCCGATGGATACAACGAGTATTGCAATTCTTAATAAACAACCTAACAAACAACGTTTTGCTTTATGTATGTCATGTTTGATAAAATCGAGGTATTGGCATGTCTCACCTAGATTTAAGTACTATAGATGGAACTCGTCCAGAAACCGACCAATTTTTACCCGTTGTAGATCTCAGTTCCCTCAGGTATGCCGGAATCTCCATTATCTTTAAACACTTACAACTTGTGTATATGAGATAGTTGTGACGATATTTTAGTTTGTGACCCTCCAGTTATGCTTCAGGCATACCTTGTGCCATCTACCAGTGAATACGAAGGTTGTGATTCTGATGCTACAAGTTATTAGCAAACGCTGAGGAAGGTTTCACAGAACGAAAGCCTATTAAACCTGAAATTTTGAAGCGACCCCTCTTGCCTCAACCAGTCAATATAACAAAGTTGAGACTAGTTCGTATTCTTCCTAATCTTTGAAATTATGTCACATTGATTTTCTGCGTAGACTACATCGTTCCGTCTCTACTCTAGCAACTCTGGAAAGATAATCCTTGAAATCGACTAGAAAAACTTATCGTCTCTTGTACTGAAACTCATTTGTCGTTTTGGATGTTTATTGACTGGGAGTTAACATGTCATGTGTATCGCTTGCTTGAAAATGAGAGGTCATGAAAGACATGTACGAGAAACGCGAGAGATGATGCGAGGGACATGCTAAGTAAGTAAGAGGGTAAGTTATACTTACCATAAATGGTGACACTCCAAACCTCAAGCCCGCATGTTTAGTGCGTGAGTACGAGTTGCATTACGGACTCGTAAAAGCAGAGAATGTGTAGCGTGAACATGGCGCATACAAATCATGATGAAGTACCGAAGAATAGGCAAAGATCGGAAAGCAGGAACAAGAATGAAAAATCAACATGAAGAAATATATACACACCTATGACCTATCGATAACTAGACTGTTCATATGCTCGCGTCCCAATCAGACCGAGCACTCCTTGAACCCCTATCGCTACCATGGAGATTGCGGGGGTGGATGCAGATGATATATGAGGACGAGCGGAAGCGGTGGGCACCCCCGAGGGCGGGGGGGAAGGGGGAGGGTAAAGGAGGTGCCTCAGATGGTGTGAATAGGATCGATGCGCTAACTGGGAAGAGCGATGCAGAACGTGCGGCGTTGAATGCGATTATGGGACCTCGAGACCGGTATGCAGCTGTCTTCATAAACTCCAACCCACCCGCTCCCCACCGCGATCCCTTGAAGCCCATCCTCGTGGGTGAGACCTTCCAGCACCTCCCTGGACAGGAACCGTACCCGCGCAACGCGTGGGAGCTCACCCCTGAGATCCTGTTCGAGATGCAGGATGCCCTACATGCGTCACCGTTTGGGGGCCACCCGCCGCATAGAGAGAGGGTACCAAGGATCAAGGTGAGTCTTCCGTCCGGGGTTGTTAATGTTGATTTAGCGTACGGTAGACCCGACATCAATCCGATGCATCTGCTCGTCCCGAAGGCCGATCGTAAGGCAGATGGTTGTTTGGACGTTCCAGCCTCCCTCCGCCCTGACGCACCCAAGCCCTCGGCGCATGCGCACCCCGGCTGCCTCACCCCGGGATGGACGCCTTTCAAGCCCCTCTTCTCGATCCCGACCGCAGTGATTGATCCCCCCACCGCTTGTCTTGCTGCATTGTCTTCGACTATGTCAGTTCGCGACAGGTGGCTCCTCCCCGCGCCCCGGCGCTGTGGATGAGCACACGGCCATGCGCAGCTTCGACTTCCCGCGTACGATGAGAAGCTCCTCCAGGACTCCCGGCAAGTAATCCAATCAAGGTTATCCATGCTGACGGCTTGATGACGTAGAATGTCCTATGATCGTCGAAAACGGTTTCCTGCCCGTCGCCCCGCAAGCGTGACACCTGTTTGCAGACCTCCCGAGCTGCCGGGCAGCCCTTCGGACTCGGAGAAGTTCTACACGTCATCAGAGGGAGAGCACGCCGCACCCGCGCACAGCGCCGACACGCCCCCGGATTTGCCCCTCGTCCTCACTTAAGTTGCTGAGGATGACTTTGGCCTAGGCGCCGTCGAAACTCCAGTCGTCCTCCGCTCGCCGGGTGAGCTCCTTCGACCCGGGCGCTCCAGGGCTAGGAGCAACGCGTATTCGAGACTGACAGGAGGGCGAAAGCGGGAGCGATATATATACTGTGCGCCCTAAGTAGTCCGCAGTGCTGCGGCGAAGGGTGGAGGGGCTCGAAGGGCGGAGGATAGAGGGGCTCGAAGGGCGGAGAGCGGAAAGGCTCGAACGCTGAGTGCGCTGTTTAATGAAGGTGAGGAGAAGATGCTATATTATGTTATTCGAAGGGGACACGTCGTCTACATGTAGCGAGCGTCGAGGTTGAGTACTCAGGTTTGTAATTGATCTCCCTCTATGCTAGCGTCCTACAGGTTGGTAGCAGCAATGCCATGCGCTGGCTGGCTAATAAGTACCATGTGTCATGGGCACTGAATCTTTACCAAGAGCTTTCCAGGGGCCGATGAAGGCGAGGTATGACGGCGAAGACCGTGCGTATTCGCTGGGGTGGGTAAGTCCAGGAGAGGGAGGTAGATGAGCCGGAGATGTCGTCAGGACGTTGAAATGAACTTCTCAACATGGTATGCACGCTCGCCAGCTCTTCGGAGACTTCCATAGCCGACACTGACGTAATATGAACATCAGCCAAGAACAAAGTTTGACTTTATTTTTATTTTATTTTATTTATTTTAAATTCTCTATATTTACGTGCAACAAGTAGACTATGCACTAAGACGCACGGGTCGTGCTAAGACAACAAATCTACATGTGAATAAGCGATCTAGGTGTGAGGGGACTAAGGAGTCCAAACGGTTGAAGTGTGTATAGCTGTAATGTCCAAGTTAAAAATTTTTCGATCTGCTTTACCTCTCGAGTGACAGGCCCTCCAGCTGGAGAAGGCCACGATGATTGAGGGAGCGGTTGCTAGTTAGCCGGCAGCCCCCTACCATGGTTTTACATAGATCAGATTATGTTATCCGACCTCCAGCAACACCTCATTGAGGTGTTACTCAGAAACCTATGGCTAACGGACTTTCCTTAATAATGCATGTATTTTGGTCGTGTTCAAGTCGCTTTATACTGCGCTGACAACATCAATGCAGTACGTTCCTTTTGATATGGGGAGGCTATTGCTGACGATGATGTGAGCAAAATACGACTCCACTCAGTACCCGATTTATGCCTAGTAGTCAGCCGGCAGCCCATCGAGGCTGCACACTGGATTCGGCAGCGCACAAGTACACGTGGAGACAGATGAGGTGGTGCGACTCGGATGCTACATCATAGGGGGTCACAGACGATAAATAAAAGGGGGGCGGCCTATGCGCAGGCAAGACATAAGTAATATCGTGGGCAGACCCTATCGCTCATAATATTCGCCACCTCCGAGTATTGGCCGCGCTAAGAATTACCGTCGTACTCAGGTGGTTCTGATTCCTCTTCATCCGCATCCTCGGATTCATCGGGCTGACGGACTACCGCCTCGAATCTCCGAGCTTACTCCCTAAGCATTGTAAGCTCCCGCTCTCGTTTATTTCTTGCAGATGATGATTCCGGAATAGTAGAGCTGAACACGTTCTGGTTCTCCATAGCCGCTATTTCCTGATCTAGGCGGGCCCTTTGGAGACGCAGTTGATCCACTCGCGAGGAAGTGACAGTCAGAATAACGGGAGAGCTCGGTTTCTCATTTTGGTAATAGGATGGAGCCGGGTTAGGTGTACTCTGCGGAATGGTATAGGTGACTGTCAATGGGGCAGCTATCGCGTCCTCCGAGAGATTCGGACTAGGCATATTCCCGGGATAAGATTTTGCGGCTGATGGGTGGTTTGGACTTGTAGAATTGAGCTTCTCGATATCAGCGTCCGAACTTGAAGCTCGACGCCGTCGTCGTCGCCGTCGCAAGCGGATGACAAATATAGCGGAAACAGTTATAGTCACAGCAATCCCTCCTGCTGTGCCACCGACGATGGGCGCTATAGGCACCTTCTTTCCGGACGACGGAGTGTCTAGTGTCTCAGGGAAATTGCTTGCAGTCGCCGAAGCAGGGATGATGCTTGATGAACTGGAAGTACTGGAGGTGAAAGTGGTCTTCGACACAAGGGAAGTACTTGAAACGCCTATGCCGGTGGCTGTATCTGAGGTACTGGTTCTTGCGGGGGTGTTTGAAGAAACGACACTATCAGTGGCTGTCGAACTACTTTAGTAGCAAAGAATTAGTGTAAATTTTATTATTCTGCGCTATTACTCAAGACCACTCACGGCACGACATTACTAGATGTTGTTGTAGCAGGAGGAGTCGACGAGACGGAGGAGATACTAGCCGAAGAGCTTGAGATACTAGTCGTACGACTCGTCGTAGTTGAAGTAGAAGCACCCGGAAACTGCCCCACACAACTGGTATCGGCTAAAGAAAAGATTATATATGGTTCGAATAAAGTTTGCAGCCTGCGAGTATATTGGGACTTACCTCCCCTGTTAACGGTGAATTCAGCAGATAGTCCGATATTTCCTTCGCTATCACGCACTGCGAGAAGGAGAGTGGTACCTAAAACTGGAACTTAGTATTTACTCGATATTGTGGAACAAATTAAGCAATTATAAAATCGAGTTTAATGCGCTTACCGGCGGACACGGATACGTCCCAGTTAATGAAAGTCGAACTTGTTGGCGGGAAAGAGAAAAGAGGAGCGGCGGATGCATCCCCAGGTAGAACGCTAGCCGATTCAAATTAACAAAATTGGCGGCATGCTTAGTCATTTGTCCAGCTTACCTCTAATAGAAAACGAATGGACAGTGGAAGTATATCATTATGTGCGACTAGTAGACATAGTAATGTTTTACTAACGACGATGTAAGGAGCTAATGTGCAAATGTTGGGGGTGAGTATATAAATTGATCTCGTGAAGTAGTCGACTTACGTGTCCCACTTCCGAAAGTGATAAGAGAAGTTTGACATGTAAACATGGAAGTCGGGCTACTAGATCCAACATATTTTGGACGTAAGGTAATACTCTATAGAGAGAAAACCTACGGCGTGTTGACTATGACAGCTGTAGCACTGGCAATGTTGAGGAGAAGAAATACGATGGAAGTGTTCCTCATCGTTGGCGCCAGCGCCGAGAAGGTCTGGCGAGAACAAAAAAGTGTGAGGGAGAAAACGATTGAAGAACATTGTGCACTAGCACCCGCATATGTACTATTGATAAACCGAATGTTCGGGATTCGAGTTCCCTGAAGGCCATGACAGGAAGTTGATGAGGAAGAGCTGTCAATGAGCTGCAAGGCAACACCTAAGGACGCTTAAGGGCACTTAAGGTAACTTTTTGAATTGAGTACGTACTTCTTGTGTGTCCTTTAGCCTCGGAGATCGTCTGTTTACAACCATGTCCTCTGTATGATATCACAATTTTTCCGAATTCTGCACTCTCACTGATCCCTTGTCGCGTAGTTCACATTTTAAGGGATCTTCACTTGTTCTGCACCAGGTTGATCCAATATAATTAACCAAGACAACCAAAAGCCAAGAACTTGCTTGAAAGCAGTCGTTCAGGGTCAGTGGTACTCCAAGGGTTCAATTGTTCGACGACCACTGCCTGGTACAGCATGAACACTGATTACCTTGTGCTCATAGGTCTCATCAAGCTTCCGGAATACTTTTGTTGACCCGTTATACTCTACCCAAACGTAGCTGTCAAGACTCGAGCGTCAATCACTAATTCGCCTCGAACCCAGAAATGGATAAGTATTCCTCATTTCCACTGGCGTCAGCAAATTCCTGAGTCGAATCGAGATAAGCATAGTCTCGCTTCCGTGCAGCGACATGATCTACTCCTACCTTGCAAAGGCCTTCTCTGCACAGCTTCATATTTCTAGCGTACACACAGAGTCCCTGGGGCGGAGAACGAAGAGGGGATCGATGCTTGGGAACCAGTTTGTGCACCTACGGTGAAAGTGTAAGAGTTGATAAAGCAATGCAGGGCACGGAGGATCTGAAGAAGATAGAAAGGAAAGGAAAGGATGCAGAAAGTAGCAGGAAGCTATTGAGAATCCACCAGCACAAAACCACAATAATGAGTGAGCCAAAGAAAACAGTATTAATGGGAGCAGGACTCGAATGAAAATGGGCCACACCCCAACTTAAGCATGCAGGAGAGGTCCACGCTGGGGTATTATTGGTGAACTTCAAATGAAATTGACCATCGAAAAGTACAAGAAAGTGGTGTACGAACTCGCATAAGCGAAATAAAACCGCCGCGAACATGAAGCTGGAAAGGCATAAAAGGAGGAGACGCTAGAGGGAGCAATGAGCACAATACACGATAGGTAAAAGGACTGCAAGAAAAAGAGACTCGAAGGCATGAGAGTATAAGAAAAGACAACGAGAGAGCCAAGAATGACAGAAAGGAAGCAGACAAAGACAGTACACCAAGAAACGAGGAACCAACGGAGAGAAAATCAAAACAGACCACCCTCTCTCTCCCTTGGAAACCCCGTCCATCTCGGAAGGCATCACCAGAAAAACCGACCTCCTTTTTTCTCGAATACTCTATCCACTTCGTCTGGCAAAACACAATTCCATGAATCAAGCAAAGATAGAACCAAACTCAGTGCGCAAAGTAGCGCGTAACAGCGAAAGGTCATCTGATTGAGCAGATGCGCTCAGATCTACCGAAGATGAGCAGGGCTTCAGAGACGTCCATGAGCTAGCTGGATGAACGAGGAAATAGTGGAAGCTTGGCCAATGCTTCGAGTTTCAAGAGTTAACACGGGAGCGCGCATTGCCAATACACGTTACAGCTTAAGAGTCTGCCTTTACGAGCAATTGAGCTTTGGCTGAATGAAATACTCGGTCCCGACTGTTATGTCAGACGACCGTTGATGTGGACGGCAGATGGAGAACTGTTTGACTAGTCATCGGAAAACCGAAGAAACCGGCGAGCAACGATGAAGAAGCACGCACAAAGGGCGAAGGGCGGAGGAGGCTTCGATGTCAGGGCGGTAGCCAGGCGGCAGGTTACCTCCTTTCTTTCAGGTCAGAGTTATACTATGGGGTACGGAAGGCGGAGTGCAAAGATAGTCTGCTAATGAGCCTTTTCCCAGGGTTCTCGCATCGTGGGGGTTGGGGAAGATGTGGTGAAGTTGATTCATTCGAACTCCCCTCTATGCGACGTGCAGTACTCTTGCTTCAAAAAGGCTGTGTACAACCCGTCGTGGATGTCCATCGCACTCATACTGGCTCCGAGGAGGAGGACGGGAAGAGGGTTGGTGAGGAGCTTTTCAGTCTGTAGAGACAGCGTAAGAGTTAGCAAACCGATGCAAGGGCGCTGAAGGGCAGAGGATCACCCATGAAGGCAGAAAAGAAGAGAAGGGAAGGTGTATAGAAAGTAGTACGTAGAGGTCCGAAAACCCTGGTTCCCGTCGCTTATTCCATGAGCCCAGGTCTGCACAGGTCAAAAGCGTCGGATGAGCAGGTGGTTCAACTCGAGTCCTGAGGGGAGGGGCAGTTGTGCAGTATCTTGGAGATATCGTGCGTGACCACTTTGGAGAGGCGATTGTATGTTCACTAGAATGTAGTTACGCAGGAGCTTGGGGAGATGGTTGTGCGAAGCTTCGGGGAGTCTATTGTGAGCAAACACGGCCAGCACTCCCGGAGGCTCTGGAGAAGTGTTTATGAGTTATCTTGGACGGTGAGGGTGGGCAGCAAAGAATGCACACAGTCATGTTAATATTATGGGTTTAATTGCTCCAATTCATCGCGAGCGCTGCTGTCCGCCATAAGCTCAAAACTGGGGCGCAGCTGCAAGTCAGCACGCACGGTCGCATCCGCATTAAAATACACCATTGGCGCGTACTGAGCATATCTGAGCTCGGAGCTGGAACCGTGTAGGGGGTGGAGAAGATGTACATTGGAACTTACGTGGGCAGCAGGAAGATTAGCCTTAGATCCTGTTGGGAGGAGCAAATAGGAACAAGGACAAGAAGAGCAATAGAGGCAAGAAAGGTAGAGAGGATGCATAGAAAGACGGAGCACAAAAAGGAACGGAGAAGGAACAGAGCAAAAATTAAAACGGAACGGAACGGACCACCCACCTAAAAGCTAGTAAGAGCACCACTCCGCACATCACTCAAATTCCCCATCCACCACATCCAGCAAAACGCATTTCCATGGACCAACAAAGGCTAAAATTTGGAAGGCAAAGACAATCTCAATGCGCAAGGCAGAGGGCAACAGCGGCAGATTGAACAGATGCGCTCAGATCCAACCAGCATAGAAGATGGGCCACACCGGGCAGAATTCAAGAATCAACACGAGCATCCGTTTCCAATGTGTGTTGGAATCGAAGAATCGGCATTTTCAGGAAGTTGAAGAGAGTTGAAGTTGGTTAAACGAGTTACTCGATCTCGACAATTGAGCCCGAACGACCAAAAAACGGAACCGACGTTGCTGGCACTATTTGTCCGATAACACCCAATCTAAACATGGTGCCACTGCCCCAGCGAACATATTCAACTCTTCAACGCCTTCAACTTGCCCGCTCTTGCCCACCTGGCCTTAGGATTCATGTCCGCCACAACCTTATCAACCTACCACGGTATAAAGCACACCTTAGCGTATACATCTCCCTTTCTCGAACAATCTACCCCAATTCATTCTCATTGAGTCCTTGACTCTCAAGATTTGCAATGACACATATCACTCTCGCGGATTACCCCCCTGAGCTCCTTCTCGAATTCACTGGACATCTGGATGTGGCAGACGTTTTATCAATAATATCTGTAAATTTGTTCCCTCGTCCGTTTTACGTTCTATGTTTACTGATTTCTCCTGGTTAAAAGGTGTGCTCTGCATTTCAGCACCTCGCAAAATCTCATTCTCTTTGGGTGAATTCTCTCGAAAAGACCCGCGAGACACGGCCTTCGGCCTGTCCTGTTGGATTCGACCTGAAAAGTGCTGAAATATGCGAGCATCACCGAATTGTCCGTGCCACTTTTCTTCGAGACGCTAACTGGTGCCGCGATCACCCCGTTATGCTTGGAGAGCCACAGAAAATGCACCATGCCGAAAACGACGAGAATCCCCAAATTCTTGCTACAGTTTCAAGGACAAGAATTGTTATTATGCATGTAAAAGGTAATCTTGTTATATGTGCCATGGACAATACGCAAACCTTGCTTAAAATGCGAATTGGATACGTGTTCATGTCCCACGCCCACTACGACGAGTTCAGAAACCATCTTATTGCTATTGTTGTTCATCGCAGACCCCGGTAAATCCTTCTTCCGCAATTGCTTTATTTCACATTAATGGATTATTCCGATGTCATAGGGAACTACTACACATTTTTTCTGTGCGATACGGTGACGGGAAGGTAACAACAATCCAGGAGGTTTATAGTGCCTACCTAGATTTTCAATGCAGGGCTTTATTCATATCCAAAGATATTGTCGGTCTTGTTCTATATGAACATCAGGTAGATAGATCGTACGTCGAGGTGCATAATTTCAAGACCGGCGCACGTGGAATGTCCGAAGTTGAATTATGTCATGATGCGGTGAGTTTTCTTTGCTCATTTGTCCAACGGCTTTTGAGATATCTCTACAATGACAGAAACTTATCGATATGACGCTTTTCTACGTATATCAAGACCATCTTTATCTGCACATTACCGACGTTGAAGACTCTGAAGTACGCTCCGTATCCATAGAAGAGCTCGTGACGGTGCTAGAAGGAAATCAATCCCATGCGGACGGGTCACGATCTAAATGCAGCTCATCTAGAGTGATAAAACTACAGCAGAACGCCTTCAATGATGAAGACGAAAGTGGAGGTAAAGAGGTACCGTGTTGCTACAAAAAATGGTCACCCGCTGGATTCCACGTGATCTCATCACTGTATCAAATATCGAGTGGGGAAGGAACTGAATTCACCCTTCCACGATTTCGTTTTTGGCCTGCGCTCACCATAAGTATTCGTATATCTTCCCGAGATGCCACAATTTCTATCGACTCCCTGGTGATCATCTTCGGAAGCTTCGGTGCATATTATAGCACAGGATCGCCGAATCCATGGCCCTCTGAGAAACAGTTTTCCTTTGTCTAATTCATTACTCGAAAAATAAGGGCGAAATTCAATCGCGAAAGCTAGATTACAACCGTTCGATTGACTTGACGAAGATATGCTCAATTGCGTTGGAAGAGCACTACGGAATGGTATTCCTTTCACACAAAGATGGCTACGTGATTGCAATCCCTTATGGAGTTGAGCTATCGCAATGTGTATAAGCTTAGGAGGATCTAGTACATGTACATTGCTATAGGTATATATGTAAACGCTGCATAACGTCAAAACACCGAGCATTCAAACCAATTCGTCACCAAGCGTCGGTACACCGCCCACTAGAACTGCTATCAGTGGTCCTTTTATACTTTATATGGACCCTTCTCCAATCGACTTGCTCGTTCTTCTAGTGCGGAGGTTTAGATCGGTATGATTTCATCTAGGTGAACGTCAGCATCAGTCTCCAGATCAAAATAGTGTAGGTATCTACACCTTCTCAGCAAAAAATACTACCAAGAGATACGACACCAATCCGAGCAGGGTTGGTGTATGCTCTAAATTACGGACAGTGACAAACCCCTCACTGGCATGAGAAGTCCGTCTGCAATAGAGCTCTGAATGCTACCTTCTAGGCCCCAATAATATAATCTCACTTGAAAAATAAAAAGAAGTTTCCGACTACTACGACGGCCTCCTCAGTCATCGTAGCTTCCTCCACCTGTCGTTCGAGAACCAAAGTCAACTTTTGAAGCACATGATGGATGAACGTACGTAGGAATATATTTTGTGGCAACCGCTTCACTGTCGGTATCCAATCCTAAATCATCTGAGAAATAGTGTTGCCTTCGAATACTAGGGATGATTCACATTCGATTGGCATGTTATCTGCCTAAGGTGCAATTTTATCTAGCAGAAGTTCATCCATGGGTATTGAACGTACTTCCTGAGAGAGTTTATCAAGGCTGTGAAAATAAAGGTGGTCTTGATATATGGAGAAGCGCACTAAAGTTGGATACGGTACCTATCATAGCGAGATTGCCAAAAGACTACCAATATATCGGCAATGAAAACTCACAGTGTAATCCAATTTAATCATAGCCTTTCTACATTGACCGGTTTTGAGTTGTGAATATCAACGAGCAATCTATATAGTACCTGGTGTGACGCGACAACGAACACATCTAGCTTTGTTGAGGATCTGTCGCCGCTTGATTTCGTTCAAGATGCGCGATTGCCTTGGGAATTGCGTAATAATAACCAGGGGCATCCTGCTATGTCTATGATTGTGGTGTTTGTGATTGGAGAGTGGTTGAACGACGGGGACTGAGTATCTCGTCATGGTACTGTCGCCGTCAATGGACCATCCTAACATGAATGCTTTGTGGAGGCGCGAGCAGCGAGTAGCAACTTCGCATGAAGCCCTGTCGCAGCGGGAATGAGTATGACAGAAAATACACCATGGAGATGAAGAAGCGCACCAGCAGCATCCCATCATCCTCAAATAGCCAGCGTGGCGCTATCCATCCTCGGAAACATGCGTCAGCAATCTCTAGAAGCAGCTCCCCGCACAGGAGACGCGCGCAGATGGCGGTATCTGGGGGATCTCGATAACTGTATGATGATGGCGTCCTAGATATTGCGTTCTCTTGGAGATGCCTGGGTCACGTGGGCGAATGCGGATGCAAGACTAGCGATGAGCAGATAGCTGTATAGAAATCTCATGCAACGGCGTAACGCGGTGCCAGAACGACAAGAACCTGAAGACCTGGAGAGAGATGACAGCCTGAAGACACAAATTTCACTCTTTTTCGCCTCCACGCACTTGTGTCAGATGTCTGCTATTGCCTTACTTTCGTGTGTTGGAGGTTATGCCATAGATAAGTTACAACCCATCGAGATTGCCATGAATCGATGTATATCGTAGCAAGGTTAGACTCTAAGTCTATGGCGTACTCGGTGTGGCGACATGTGGTACCAGTGAAATGTTGCTGTTCATCACTGAATGCTCTGAATCGTTCCCTTAGGTCTCGCCATAGATGATGTTGGAAGGCACAAAAGGTATATATAAAGCAGACATAAAAGAAATAAATATTGAGACCCGTAGGTCTACCACTCCGGGAAAGCGTGTCATCCTTGTGCAGGGGCCATGCTAATCTTCTCTGTATCGTTCCAATTTTTTCGTATGTCACCCCGAAGGGGACACTAATGGGTGTGATTTTGACTGGCGTGAGAACTCGTTTCTGCTTTTTGTTCAGCTTGCGGGTGATAAGTGTTAGTACCCAGAGCCATATCCCGGCCCTCCTCCACTAGCCTACACTCCCTGTCGAGAAAGACTCCCGATAACTAACGCCTCCGAGTTCACCACCTAGCCCGGTTCTCATAATTAATATACTGTATCTGCTGGATCTTTGGGCTTAACCTTGGCTTCTTAAAAACACCAGTCACATAACAAACAATCCGATCCAATCCCTCGGAGACGTTCCCCTACACTTATCGATTATGAAACCACTCAAACAACGGTTTCCGAGTGACAAGTACGCATGGGCCATATCTATAAGGCCGCTCTATGGTACTTTGTGCTGTTCATTCTGCTCGTCAGCGGATACTGGTGCTGGTGCCCTCCACCTCCGCCAGCATTCAAGTCTTAAGGCTCACGTCAGCGCGTCAGCGGGCCAGACACCGAAGTATCGATGCACCACATGCAAATTAGGTCACGCTGAGCCTTATCGTATACGGACCTCCACCACTATGTTCTTCCGTCTCTCAGTGCGCTCAGTTTGGAATGCTTCTTCTCTGGTTTTACTAGAAGTATCAGCATTCTTGTTTCGCTGACACATCATGACTAGACTCTAACTTCGGTGCACTGTATAGCTTGACTCCTCAATATCTAGAGCCCCAGAATTCAGGCTTTAAACTCTCGAGCTCAGGGTACGGATGCCTTGGGATTTTGAACTACCTATCTCCCTATTGTGACAAGACGAAGGAAGCCCAACGGAATAAAATCTCGTAATTCATTGAAAAGAAGTCTTTCTATTATTATCCTGTTGCAAGTTAGCAGAAGCTCCATGTGCGCAAGATCGATAAATACATGTGCTACGCTCTTCCTCTGGCGCTTCCGGACACAGCATCGCAACATCTGCACCACTACCACTAACGAATTGGGGATCAATATAGGGCTCTTTCAATCACATATGGGGCAAAAACAAGTCCAAAATTAACTTCCGGGTTTCTATAAATTGCGAAACATATGTACCAAGTTTCTGCACTTCTGGGTTCTAGCTATGTTGCTTGCGCTCGCATCTATACTAGGTCTCCTGTCCTACTCGGGAGTTTTTGCTGGGCAGATACCCGTGGTTGACGGCGTCATTGGTGGTGTTCCAGACGCTTCTACTCTTCCTGAGCCGCAGGTATTCGCTAGCAACGCGGGTGTTGTCACGACACCCGGAAAACTACGTGTAGTTGAAAATTCGGGGGTGTGTGGTATGCTCATCTTCTCTCTTTAATCTATTATATGCTTTAGCTAATAGATTGAGGCAGAAACTACTCCGGGTGTATACCAAGCATCAGGGTATGGGGATTTGACTGCTACTGAGAGTATATGGTCAGTATACTGGATCATTTTTGCTTTAGAATTCCTCACTGAATTATACTCAGGTTCTGGTTCTTTGCCGCCAGAAAAAATCCTAAAAATGCACCATTGATGCTCTGGTTCAATGGTGGAGTACGTTACCCTTACCCTCACTCACGAGAGCTTCATTAGTTCTCATCGATGCCTTTTATAGCCCGGAAGCTCCAGTATGATCGGCCTCCTGCAAGAGCACGGTCCCTGCCGCATCACGAACGACAGCACTGCTGTTACGCTCAACCCATATTCATGGAACAACGAAGCAAACGTGCTGTACATTGACCAGCCGGTCGGCGTGGGCTTCTCACATGGTGACACGACAGTTGGCACATCCTGGCAGGCAGCGGCAGACGTGTGGACGTTCTTGCAGATCTTCTTGTCGGACGAGAGGTTCAAGAAGCTGGCAAATAATAATTTAGCGCTCTGGACAGAGTCGTAAGTTGTTTCTTACTTTGAATTCACTGTCGCTGAGTATTCAAGATTTGTAAATATTTCAGGTACGGTGGTCATTACGGGCCGACGTTTGCTGCGTAAGTAGTTTCGCTGCTGTATTTTTTATTGTTGGTCTCTGAATCTTGATTCGCGAAAGTCATTTCCTCGCTCAGAATGAAGCTATCAAGGCCAAGAAAGCTACTGGTATTCATTTGAACCTCGAAGTTCTCGGTGTCGGGGACGGCTTGACCGTACGTTTATCCAACTACATTCCCTGCAATGCAAATATACTATACTGATGTTTTATATTAATAGGATCCATTAATCCAGTATCCAGGCTATCTGGCATATTCCGCAAGCAACCCATATCACCCGCTGGTCAACGACACTGTGCTCGCTAAGGCGAACACTGATTGGATTGCCCCTGCCGGATGCCAGGCACAAGTCAGTCGAACTTTGCATCAGTTCTTCTTTGTATAATATCTTTAATACTTATGTTCTGGAACAGATCGCGGCATGTAACAACAACGGGAATGAGACATTTTGGAATACGACTACATGCTCTCGGGCACAGAGGTTTTGCAATAACAACATCCTTTCTCCTCTCGCTGGAATCTACGATGTAAGGTTTCTCGCGTCTTTAGTTCTGGCATAATCGCACTAACTTCCTTGACAGGTTTACTATGTCCCCACTCCGGATCCAGACCCATATCCTCCTGCTATTGCTGCTTATCTAAATCAGATAGCGCCCATGATCGGCGGCGAGGTTACGTGGGAGCAGAGCAGCAATGTTGTATACAATAACTTTGCCGCTACTGGTCGGTGGGCCTTTCGTTTATGTATTGAGTCACTTCTGACGTACTTGCAGGTGACTGGATGAGGAACTCCCGACCAGACCTAGAGACTGTGATCAATGCTGGCGTGCGGACTATTGTTTATGACGGAGATGCTGTAAGTAACCGACCTCTGCTCAAATGAGCAACTATAATGATTGGGCTCAACTAGGATTATATTCTCAACTTCAATGGCGTTGAAGCAATGGTGCGCATTTTGTGGTCAATCGCGCTGATATTTTTGCTGATCAATAAACAGGTTGATGCTCTTGAGACAAAATTTACCGCTGAATTTAAACGGCAAGAGTTCCAGACATACAAGGTTGCTGGACAGAAGGCAGGTCAGTTCAAGAATGCCGGCACATTTTCGTATGTTCGTATATATGGAGCAGGGCACGAAGTTCCTGCGTACAGGGTCAGTGCTTTCGCCTGCGACGTGTTATTATGTTTAATAAATGTTTCGCGGATTACACAGTTCGGAACGTTGAAGACAGGCCAAGCTGCCGCGCAGATGTTCACTCAGATCATGTCTGACAAGCACTTGTCGTCTACCTAAAAAATTAGTGAATTAGCGAAGCTTGTCGGCCTGGCAAGGAAGTAATTACTCAAGAATTGAAACTTACTTGCTTTTTTTTGGTGTAACTCAGCCAATGGGTGGTGCCTGTCTTATTTCTGCATATTAGCCGACTTTATCATAAGAATCGAGCAATCGCTGCTACCGCATCAACAATCAAGGTAATATTATTTAATGATTCGACTGCTGTTATTGCAGGACAAACAGAGTCATTTATATCGGGTTTAACCACAGTATCATGGATATGCTATATGAGAGTTTCGTTGAGAAACCCCAAGAAATAGAATCAAATCGTACACTGAATTAAAGAACATATTACAACACGCAAGGAGCATGACACGATTATTATTTCAAAGTAAGCCCCCTCTCCTTATAATTGGAATCATCTCGAGTACTGGCATAGGTCTTCGCTGTATAAGCCCCACCGCGTTCATCTTTACGATGAGCCCCTTGTCCTTGAGGGTTTACGCTATACATGGCAAATTCTGGACCGGATTGCTCTCCAAGGCCGCGAAATACCAATGTCGACGCCGTAATAGTTGAAACCTGGGCGAGGCGACTCCCTAAATCCCACCCAAGACCAACCCGGACTTTAATAAGAGTTACAGTTATTCCAATGACCGGACACCAGAGGTAGGTAGCGAATAGGTGGAGTGTAGAATGGGTTTCGAAAGAAATGAAGTAGAATATCACCCAAGTCCTAGAAACAACGATAATATATCAGACTTCAACGGTTGACACCTATTAAAATGGTAAGATAACACATACGCATATAGCGCTGCGCTCTCTACGAAAATGGCGATGGCAGACTGAGCAGCGGTTAACAAATGAGGATGGGCTTTCAGGAAGAAATTGGACCGCTATCATACCATGAGACTCTTCGTATTTCTATCTCCTAGATACCGCATAGTCTCCACATTGACGCGCCAGATTTTGTATGAAATCATTACTATTGACGCATGTTAGCAGATGTATTCACGACGTGAATTAATATATTAAAAAATTACAGGAACTGTATATGTTGGTACTATAGAAAGGAGCATCAGAATTATCCGTTGTCATGTAGCTGAGAAAAGGATACACTGACCAGAGTACAAAGACACAAGTACCTATTGTCCAGCGGTTACCCAACACGTTGAATGAACTTTGTGTGCTCAATTGCGCCAGTTCGTAAGGCAGCCCAATTCCACACACTAATTTGAAGAAATTAGAAGCAACTGCCATAGATAATAAATAAATACCTGCCGATCAAGCCTATAGTGGTGCAGATAGGGAAAACAATCACAATCTTGCTATAACTCCATACTATCCACAATCTGTAGACCTAATTTTAAGTTAATACGTTGCAGTGGTACGACTGTAACTCAGAAGGAGAATGGCACTCACAATAATGCAGTCAGCAATCACTGCTGCTGCTACCACGAATGACACTCGTAATACTTCTGTAATTTGAGACAGGTCCTCGAAAAATTCCAGGGGAGTAGAGCCACCATCATAGGTAACAAACCCTTGAAATAATCCCATCACGGTCAAAATCCAATGCTGAAAAATATTGTTACTCAGGATGATGAGTTTCGTGTTTCATATAGCAAAGACCTACTCCCGTTGTCATCACGTATATCAAGGTTGTCCCTATTATCATGGGTTGTCTTAGGAATGAAACCCAGAACCACTCCTTCCTCCATGGTCCAGCTTGTTTCCAATGGCGGAATACTCCAAGGTATAAAGATGTGATGTAGAGGAGAATGAATATCCCGTAGAACACGCTTTCAATGCAGGATGCTGCAAGGATGACAGGAATTAATGGCAATGGCGCCATTCTTCAGAGGTACTTTAGAGTTGGACCAGGGAAGCCAAGTAGCTGGCCTGACTCGTGGTATATTTCACCGAACCTGGGGGAGTTTTGAATCTATTGTCGATGGAAATTTGTAGTTGCTATACCTTGGAATCCTCAGAGAGTATTGCGAGGCGATAGCCCCTAAGTAAAGCTGCTATGGTTCGGGAGCACTGGTGTAACCATGGATATCCAACTCTATGTACTCTGGTGTTTGCGCTGGCGGTTCACTTTCTCACCATGAAGGAAGGGCTTCTTGCGTTTCGGCCTTCATCAATCAGTCATACTACAGATAGACACTTATATTCAATTCCCACCACTTGCTTCCCTAAAGACTAGTCAAAAATGCAGAAAGGTTTCAATTAACATCGATACGTTCACAAACCCTCGATTTTCGACTCACCAGAACTATTGATGGAGTCTAAAGTTCCCTCCCGTGATGCTTGCTTTATGTCTGAATCTACATATGCGTCTTACTATCTTCTAAAGGCGCCCGGAAATTGCCCGGAAAATCTATCAAAGTCAATCAGGATTTATCGACGGTGTGAATGCTTTAGCTCTAAAAGGTCCAGGAAACCAGGGTGACAGAATGTAGATCTCTAGTTGTGCGAAAACCCTAAAAGGCGATATACGCAGGTCGAAAACTATATCCCGAGAAACGCTAGGCTCGCGCGTTGACAGTACATGTACATTTAAAGGACTTATGTTAGTGAGACTAGATTTTTGAATAGTCAGAGGTTGTGCAGAGAGGGAATGTGAGTCAGAGAATTCGCCAAGAAGAGAGGACCGGATCGTAACGACGACGTTCACGTTCAAGTGAGGTTGTTGAAGGATGGTGGTTGCGCTGACTTGAAGGCTGTGTTCGGATTGGACAGTGTCGACAAGCGAATCGCGGGGGTTGGGCCGCTCATCCGGTGCCGGCGTTTGAAATGGAAGCAAAGTTCAACCTGCCGATCTTCAGCCCTAGTGTGCGTGTCCTCACCAGTCCCGCTCTCTCCCCTAAGCTCTTCAGTAGTCGGCCTACCACTTACATGCAAATCACACTAAGTAGTTACTTGAGCAGCCACTGCATCTGATGCCGTCCGCCCCATCCAACATCCTCTCAGCTGCACTGCAGAATGGCCTTGAAACGGTCCCGACTCCCGATGCCATGGATGTGACGGTCGTAGCTAAATCACGTTTGAGGTCTCTCACTGTCGTTCTCTCGGTAATTGCTTTTAACAACATTGATCCATGCCTGTGTCTGGGATCCTCGTTTCGGACACTCACTTTGGCTTGGAATCATAGCAGTGGCGCGTGCCCTTCTTAACTTCCTTCCTGCCTCCTCCGTTTTTACGTCCCCGTTTCTCAGGACGTGCAGCGTGTGTATAGGCATGCGGGAGACGCGTGAGATGCTTCGGCCTGTCAAGGGGTGGGGGTGGGGTGTTCAGGAACAGGAGAGAAGAAGGGGCGATGGGGTAAGACGGAGGGACTACGCGTTGCTGTTGTCGACGGGAATGCATCTCATTCCGGGTACGGGAGCGCACCCTGCTGGACGAGGATATGGGAGAGGACGGTGTGGGTCTGCTTTTGGGTAAGTACTTCTGCTGGTTTTGACTTGGGAGCTTCCTTTCTTGGTGTGGGCTGTCTTTGCTATGTTCCCCGCTATCCTGTCACCAGTTACTCTTTTACCTGCCGTTTGTTCGCCTATTGCTCGTTCTTTTGCGTGTCGCCCTCTTCCTCGCGGTGTTCTCTTGTGCGTCATTCCTATGCATGGTGTTCATTTACTTGTTGCCTCCTTACTTGTCGTACTTTGTGCTCTCCCGTCCTCCTATCATCTTCGTATCCTCCCTCCTCCTTCCTCGCACGTTCCACCTCATTCTCCTCTTGTCCCTCTTCACTTCCTATTATCCACGCTAATCCCGACGCAGGTCAAAGCCTCTCCTCCCGCTCAGGCACTCTCGGCTCCGAAAGAAGCATTCTTTGTATGAGACATGAACGCTGGGGAGATGTGCTTCCAAGCTCGCGCGCGTGTGTGCTCCTGTTGGATTTGAGCGATGACCCCAGGTTGGGCGTTGACTAGGCTAATGTCGACCACAAGTTCGGGTGCTGACTTTATCACTACTGCAGCTTCTCCGGACACTAGATTCACTTCAGTCCGTGCACCGGCTGCCAAACCTATCGCTGTCCCAGGTGCTGAGGATGTAGGCGGATGCGCCGAGTTAGAATCGCGCTGTGGTATTGGGCCGAGGTCGAGCATAGACTGTGAACATGGGCCTTGGCTCGAGCTCTGAGCTAATCAGCATTATCATTCAAGGGGTGAAGTTAAATCTAACGGTGGCTCCAGAGAATACGCCGTGCACACTTAATAATCTCTCGAATCGTATGCAGCATCGACAACTCCACCATGCGCGCACGCTAGGTATGATGCTCGTAGACTATTTAGCAAGTGACTGGCCCGTGAAGGATGGGTGCTGAACCATGGTTAAGTGTAGGCTGTGAACCGACTCGCATGCAGCACACCTACACCCCTGCCACATGTATGCATCAACTTCCTTGCTCATCTCTGGGCCATGTAGCTGGCGACGGTGTGGTTCAACATGTTGTCGTTTTGTTGGAGGGAGGAGGGGCGATAATGAAAATGAGAGCCAGATGGTATCGAGAGAAGACTTGGAGGAAGTTGCAGGCACTCGGCATAGTCTACCGTGCCAATTCCCGCCGCAGAGGTATTTTAATTTTTTTGTGGGTGTTGCTGGTGGCTTTCGGCTATTTCTTGGGGAAGTTTTCGTTCACGTCTCTTTCTTTGGAAATGCCACTGGTATTACCTTTCGCCTGCTTGCATATGTCGTGGGTTGGGGTTCTGGTTTTCTGGTTTCTGGATGCTTTGTCTTATTTCTTGCGATCCCCTCTTTCATATATTTATTTCAGGATTCGTCAACATACATCTTGTTTTTGAGTTCATTTCATTTCATTTCTACATGTCTTTCTCGGCATTCGGTGCCTCCAGGTCGCTTTTGCTCATACTAATACTAATCTTCTATCCTTCAGATATAGAAAGAACTGGGCTCGTTATCGACCTTGTCTTCAGACTTCGCCTCCTCTTCCGCTTCGGAGATCCGACGACCACACTGGACACCGTGGCCAGTCTGGAGCGTGCACGACGTTCTTTGGATGAGGACGTCATGCGTTGCTTTGTGGAGGTCTATTGAGCCGGTTTGGGTAGTCCAGAGCTGATACGATCTATAGACGTAGAGCGGAAGAGCGGCACCAAGGGGAGGGAGCGGTGGACAGAACCCTTGACAAACAGCAAGAAGAGCATCGGCTGGCCGTGTTGTATAACGTTCTTATTTATTGATCACGGGAGGATGAAGAAGGGACTGGAATTTGCCTAGTTCAAGACTATCCCGTCGAATTGCGTGCATTTATGCGCTGCACGTAGTAGGTGTGTGGTCGTGGGCTAGGGATTGTTCAACGCGCTGGTGAGTGTTCCCCAATAGATGGCGTTTTCATTCTGCTGTCTTTTGCTCTGGTCAGGTCAGTACTTTACGCTTTACGATGGGCCTATGTTGTTAGGCACTTTGTTCTGCGCCAATGTCTATGTTATTCTTCAAATGTGCACATGTGCTTTTCGTTGTTGTTTGGCTTTGGATGCATGAGAATGCTGTTAAATGAAACATATATTGCTCTTCCGCTATATATTTCTGTCGAGGTTTGTTTCTTATTTATTTATTTATTTATTCTCAGTATTTCTGCGGTGCTAATCTGTCTTTTGATAGGATATCATAGGAGGCAGCGCGTGTGGGAAGGAAGGCTAATTGCTGGCGTTTGAGAGGCTGGATGAGCAGAGTTAGCTGACTTGTGACATGCATATGTAGAAGGTACGGAAAGGTTCTCATGGTGCAGTATTAACCTTTAGTGGTATCTGCTTGCTTGTTGTAATGGTGTTAACACTTAAATTCAATTGAAATGTTCTACGGAGACAACCACTTAGATTTAAGTGGGAGGTTCAAGTAGGCTAACCCGCTGAGATCTCTGATTCAGAAGTCTTCCCTACGTCTACCGTAGCGTCACGGCCCTACGCCGAATATATAGTTCTGATTTTTGAGCGCATGGGACAGTCACGTTGCTGACAGGTGAAGAAGACAATGTCCTGAAACCCCCACGTGTTCAATGATCACAAGTGCGACGATAGAACTTAGTTGGACAGTCGCGTCGCTGACAGGTGAAGGAGACGCGTGATCATCTGTCATGAAACTCCCACGTGTTCAATGCTCACAAGTACGACGATGGAGCTTAGTTTCCCTCTCTCCTACTACTAGTTGCCTCTCTCTTGCTAGTATCCAGTTTGACTTCTCAGAACCTGCGCAAAATACAGCTTACATGTTCTCAAAAAGAAAACATCTTAAAACCGTGGTTAAGGATGTGTGGCAAGAGGTCAGTGACTTGTGTTATATTGTCATCAGTCGCTGCGCTGCTAATTCATGCTACTCATTCAATGCAAATGTGCATCAGCTTGACAAGGAGTTTCCATCTGGCACAATGGTACTTCTCAAATCCAATATCCCCCCTTCCGATTCGGTGGCCATGAAGGTGGCATCAATGAGAGTGGATCTCCAGCTGGAAATGGACAAGCTGAAGAGGCGAACCCCAACATCGTTAACTTCTACCCCACGCCATAAGATCCCTCTTCGCAGGACGATCTACGGAGATCCTTCCGAGAGAAAGCGCGTTTTAGAGTTAATAAAGCTGACGAAGTTGAAGTTGGAAGCGTGCAACTACATCCTCTCTCCGATAAGGCGTATTCCCGATGAAATATTCGGGGAGATCTTCCTTCGGACTCTACCCGACAGCCCCACTCTGAATACTCTGCAGTCACCTCTTGTGCTACTCGATGTTTGCACAGCATGGAGATGCATAGCAGAGGCCACACCTCGTCTGTGGAACTATATTTGCCTCGTCATTAACTCTTATGGTCTATCCGGGGCCGATGACCACGATGATATCGACCAGATGGCTATCATGAAGAAGTGTTTTTTCATGATGGAAGAATGGATTTCCAGGGCAATGAGTTTACCTATATCTTTACAATTAATTTTTGAAATCGATGATGACGAGATCGAGATCTTCGCACTGGGATTGGAGACTATCATGCCCCGGGTTCGATCCCTCGCTGTGGGCGGATACTATTCTTTTGATCTTCTGTGTGCCTTGGAAGAAAAAGGCGGGCAATTTGCACTCCTGGAATCTCTTGCATGGATAGGCGACGACTATGATATTATACATCGTCCCGACTTCAAAATCCATGCACCATATCTTCGAGAAGCATGTCTTCCATTTTTCCTGCCAACTGTCTCGTCCATCGAGTTCAACTTTCCCTGGACCCAACTGACACATTTACTGCTTGATGCAGAAGTCGATCATGTGTTATGGGTGAAGATTATGCGCCATTGCGATAAACTTCAACACGGAATGTTTCTTCTGCAGTGTATACTAGACGATGACCATGTCTATCCAGATTGGAATAATGAAGTTGCACTCTCCCATCTTACCGATTTGACCGTTTTGTGTACTGCTCATCACAGACTGGAGGGAGAACACCATGTCATTTCCCTCAAAGGACTTGTGTTTCCTGCTCTGCAAATTCTCAGAACCGGGAATTATTGGTTCAACATTGCAATATTATCGCCGGGATTGTTCTGGTTTGATCACGCAGATCTGCGTCGGAATACTTCCTGCCTTACAAAACTGTCTATAGTAGAAAAAGGGGCCATATCGGTGACGGAACTCTTGACCGTTTTACGTTCTGCTCCTTTACTCGTGGAACTTGAGCTGGCAATGTACACCGACTATTCAGAGTTGTTATCAGCTCTGGAAATATCAGAGGACGACTTTGCAGTTATTCCTCAACTTCAGGTCTTGGTAATCGACTTTTTCGATTATGCCCACCCATTCTTGATTCCTGACACTCGCTCTGTGGTTAATTTTGTCGGCTCTCGATGGAATATAGGCCCTTCTGCGCCTTCTTCATCTGTCAAATTAAACTCTATTACCTTGTGCTTCTCCAAAAAACAACGAGATTTGCTGCAGACTATGCAGGATGGACTAAACCCTTATATGCAAGATGGGCTAGCTGTACATTTGCACACCAAAACATGCCCGTATTGGCAAAATCCGTACAGAAACCAGGGCCGACTTACACAATGGCATGACAGGTTGGTGCTTCAAGACACTGTGGAGGACGATGATCTTCTTGCTTCGTGGCTTCGAAATGAGCAAGAGCGATTGAAAGATACGAAGAACAAAGCCATCAAGGCATACCTTAGCAGCGACATACTTGAGCTAGAGGAAGGAAGAAAGGTCTCGAGATTGAATAGGAGAAACTTGGACACCGAATGGGACACCACGTCGGATGAGGATGGTAATTGAGATGATTGGGAATAGTTAGGGAACCTGCCTATCTACTTAAAATATTCATATGGCCACTGATTGTACTACCATGGTATTTCTGAGACATTAAGTTGAAGTTACTTGAAATTGAGGGAGAGAATTTAGAGGATTAAGACAGGTTGTAATTATGTTCAAGAGAGGAGGGGTATGCCTTACAGTGCCAGCTCAAAAGCCAAAGAGCCTATCTGGCACCTAGCCTTCATCAAGGCAGCCATGGAGCAGTCTTCCAAAACCACACCTTCAGAGCATTTTCCAGCTCTGAGGTTAGCTTTGATAAATTTTAGGTATAGGCAGGGCATGAAAGCATGTTTGGTTGCACATTGGCCCAGCTACTGGCATGACAATGCTTCTGACATGTTATATCTGGTTGTCCCCCTCAGAAATCTCTCGTTCCTCTATGATTCATACACAATCTTTTGGTTTATTTCTTACCACTACCTTCTTTATACTGCTCCTACCTCCTCTAAACCTAGTTATGGTGAAGAGAACTGCACCAAAGGGGCTCTGAGAGCAGAAAAAAGACAGACAGGAAATATTGCACCTGGTCAAGCACTGATTTTGCATCAAGAAAAAGATGCTGGGAACCAGTCAGGGGCTGAGTGGAAAAGTGAAGTATGGCATAAAATAGAGAAGGTTCTTAAGGAGGGGGTACTAAAAGCTGCTAGATTTTGTTGGTGCCAATTCAAGGATTGTTTTTTGCTCAGATGAGAGGCTTTAGAACTCAAAATATGTGCCATGGAATGCACAAGTCAAAATTGCTATTTCAACATTTATCCAACTTCATCTAATCACCATCAGGCACTGTGACTGAATGTGACACAGAGCATGGAGCAGTTGGACTTTGGCTCCAAGGATGATCAGCCTTTGATCAAGGCGACAGAGCTAAGTGTATGCTTGTGGTAGGTGGGGTGCCAAACAGGCCCAAATGTGTTTAGACTAGGCAATATTGACAAATAAAGTGCCTTATGCCACATGAATTGAACCATCCAGTCTCCAGAACTCAACTTGAGGCCAAATAATATGGCTGGTAATGAGTCTACAATTTTCAGTCCCAGTGTAAGTGTGTTCACACAGTCAGTCTACCAGGTTGCTCACAGCTGGTTGCTCCAGATGTATAAATGCTCAGTGAACATGGTGTCATCTGTGCAGTCATTGAAATGTTCCTGAATCCTGATGCCTTTGACATAACAGTTATGACTAAATCATACCTGAAGCCTGTCCCTGCATTGCATGGGCCTCTGTGCATATGGCAGCCTCTTGAAAAATTGCCATGGGCCCCATGTATCAGGCTGCCATTGTCCTCAAGTCATAAGTGATTCTGACCATGCCTTCATATATGTGTCCCCCTCCCCACTCTTCTATCTTGCACCAAGACCTGGAATCAGGGCAGTGATGATTGCACTTCCCAAGGCTTTCTATACTCCTTTCTGTTGCCACAACAGTGTTTTTCTTGATGTAGGAGGGTGTACAGTGTGGATATGTGTTCAAACGTGATTGGTGGGGTGCCAGATGTGTGGTGCACTCATTGGGAGCCCTGTGAATAGGGAGAAGGAGGAGAAATGGAGCAAGGAAGATGGGAAGAGGTATTTTGTGTTGCTGATATCATTTTATGGTGGAGATGGGAGCCTGTTGTCCTGGATAAGAAAGGTGGAGGGCATAGGGAAAGATGAGACTGTATAGTGCATGCACTAGCTCATTTTTGTATGGGCTTTCTTCCTGTTTCTCCTTTGGTGTGGCATGTCATTTCTGGCTCTTCCTCTCTCATTATCTACCTTCTTCTTTTGCATAGCCCTCTTGCACTTCTCTGCCTCTTGCTATTGTACTGCCTGCTATCCTTTTGTGCATTCTTTTTGTTCTTTCACCTTTCAGTTGCTCATTCACCTGTTCTTGTTCCTTCACTAATTGCTTGTTCCATTACCCATCAACCTTTTTCCTGCCATTTTGCTCCCTTGTGCTCTCTTGTACATTGACACTCATCTTTATGTTTGCTTACTTGCAACCTTCTTGCTTGTCCTTCTGATACATGTACTTCTATCTCCCCCTGGTTCTTTTTCTCTTTTGTTTGTTCTGTGTCTCATCATTCTTTTTTTTTTTCATTCTTCATCTCATTCTGTCACAAACTTGTTTCCAGGGTATAACCTAGAGATCCTGGACAGATAAAATGTGCAGGGAGAGCAGGGAGAGACTCTTGAGGCTCTGGGAATATCTCTTGGAAATGCATTCAAGTGCTACCAAAGAGAAAGGGTCAAGATGGATGACAGCTTCGGCTTATGTGCTGCACCTCCTTTGTTTCTTATGCCTAATTTACAGATAAGGGTGAATGATATGACCCAGGTATAATGATGATTCATACTCAACTTCCTGACCAGAGATTTGGTCAGGAGAGGTCTCTGGAGACTGGAGATCTCATTGAGTGTGAAGTATGACAACAAGAGGAGAATATCAAGTAGAGATAAGTGAGGATGGTTCAGAGGTAGTTTAACTACTGAGTAGAAGTGAAGAGACTAATAAAATTAACAAACTAAAGTACTATAATACATTCAAAGTACTTAAATACTAAAAAATATAAGTAACCAGAGTAATACACAGAGCACTATAGTCATACTAGTGCAATGGAGAAGTAAGTGGGTTAAGAGAGAGAGCATATAACAAGGGCTAAGGAATATGAATTGAATGTTAACACTAAGATATATGCTATCAAGAGTATAGTGTGTGGCTGAAATGAAGTAAGTACAAAAATGGAAATGGACCAGAGTAAACCTGAGTAAACACTGGAGGTGAGCAGGAAGTTGGGAAAGCATTGGGATTGATAGTGAGTGGTCCAGAGATGGCACACACTGCACTGTATAGGGATATGACACATTCATTCTTCATCTCATTCATCCTTCATTCTCTTGTTCATTCTTCACTCCTCTTTTCCTCCTACTTGTCACAAACTCATTTCCAGGGTATAGCCTAGAGGTTCTGGGCAGATAGAAAACACAGTAAGGCCAGGGAGAGATACTGGAGACTCTGGATATATCTCTGGAAATGTGTTCAAGTGCTACCAAGGAGAGTGTTAGGGCAACACTATCAGGATGACAAGGCCACTAACACCAAGCTTGAGCAAGGGGGGAGAATAGAGGGGTGAGA
>JASFDH010000261.1:0-29180 GCA_036937195.1 Nidularia pulvinata | reverse complement strand
GTGTACTTCGGCAGGTCAAGAAAGAAATACCCCATGAAGGCAGTGATCGGAGTGAGCGTCTCGTTGATGTTTAACTTTTCTAAATCTTAATTACACGTGGATAGAGTCAGATGCGGTAGAAGACAAGGTACATTTTCCCACTTGCTACGTATCTGTTGTCGACGGCTTCCAAATTGGCGAGGCAGTTCCAGCACGGTCGAGCGTTAACCTCGTCGGATGACGTCGGCGGAGCGCAGGCATGGCGCAGCTGCTCACCGCGCAGCCTGCCAATCATTTCATGTACTAATCAGACCTGAACCAGGTATATAGTTACTTCTTCATTGTGGCGTTTTCGGTTTCGGGTGATGGGACTCAAGTGATGGAGACAGTTTCAATAGGTTTTGTCAGTGGTGTGTATCCATCTAAATCAGGGCGCCTACTGTACTTGTTAATGAGTACAATCTATGTTGGAAGTATGATAAAGTCCGCTATGTAAGATAAATCCTCATGCTAGGGCTGCTTCCCTTCGCTTAGGACTTGTATAAAAGTTGCTCCAGCACTGAGGTACCTTAGAATTGTCTCCTTGGGAAGCGTGATTCCTGTTTCTTTCATAACTCCAGAGCTTCCGACGAACCAACACTGTCATGTAAAATTGTTCTGAACAATCATCTTATTTATATCGGTGTTTAGTCTCCGACAGCGATGGAAGCTACGATACCCACTCTGTCGGTAGCTTAAACACTAACTATTCTCTTCCTGGCTGGCTGGGGTGTGTCGGCTTGTGATGGAAGCGCGGCTGAGTTTATAGTTGATGCAAACACAGAAAATTCGAAGAGCCTATCGTATTGAAAACGGCTGGAAAGTAATTGGGCTCTGCGTCCTAAAACGGACTATCTCCACGTAAGACATATCTCATCAAATCTGGGGGGAACTGGTCACTTAGATATTGACCTGTAGCCATTCTGATGTTGTATTTCAAGCTTTACGCCATGAATTTACCCTCCCGGAATGGGCGTTTCGCATGCAAAATGAACCACAGGTGATAGCCATGGTCGCGCAAACAAGCAAATATACGTTGACAGGCTCCGCGTTACTTGCAGAAGTAGAAGACAACGGAATAACAAAGGACCGAGTTGTGAGAAACACCTCAGTTTTCGCCTTCGCGCAGTTCCAACAATATTTCTATCATATGGAGAAGCTGCGTAAAGGCCTTAAATGGCTGTAGATTCGAGTTATTTCGAGGGGCACGGATGTACGGCCACACACGCGCTCAAGGAAGCAAGGTGCACAATGTGACTTGTCGGCGGTCCTGCAAGTATGTATCAACAAGGTCCGATGTTAATCGATGGGACCTTGGTGTCTTCTATAGGTTAGCGATCCTCTGCTCTCACTACCAAGTAACAGGATCGAAGGCACTGCTCATAAGCAACTGAATACAGATTCACTGGCCTCATCGAAAGTATCAATTCGAACGTGGAGACATTCACTGATATATTAATCGCACAACCCAGCATTAACTGGGTATGATAAGAGAACACCGACGTGAGTGGCATTTCATAAAACCTGGGGTCCAAACCATCTTATAAGTGACAAGCGGGACGCCAGAGAACGCTCAAGAATGAAAACGGACACAAGTGGACAAGGCGCTCCACTGAAATAGGAACCCACCCAATTCACTCAAGCGCCAGGCCTCAATCACTCAAATACTAGGTGTCAGGGGAGCTCTTTGGTGACCGAGAGGTATCATGAGACATGACCATTGGAGGTGTGAGGAAGGTATTCTGCGGAAGACGCGTCATCGTGCTCGTAGGAAGGACGCTATGAGATGAAGAAACAATGGTAGATCGGCAACATAATCCAGCACATAGCTCAGGGAAACTCACTTCGATTGGCCGATGCCGAGTACCGTTGGAGTACCCATTGCTCCCTCCGTTGGTGTGTGCTGGATATAGCGGTCTCTGTGCACCTCTTGAAGACGTTTCAAGGTGATGAGGATCTCGGATGGAACTTGTGGGAGTTGGTGCTTCGGATAGAGCTGGCGGTTGTTCTTCAGGTTCAGGCTCAGGAGGTAGATAGCTGTAAATAGGCGTCTTTTCGGCCACTATGCTCATAGCGTCTAGTAATAGACTGACAAGAACACAGTTTTATTAGTAATATGGTGGTACGTGGCAATAAGCGATAAAACATACTTGTTTTCTGCCTGTAACTTCTTCATCTTGGCATTTGCTAACTGAAGCTCTCGGTGATATTCCTCGCTCAACTTTGGTGGAAAGAACGCACATAAGATAATTCTGATTACTGGCATTCGTCACAGAAGTGCGTGAAGGGGAGGGGACATACTGATGTTACATGATCATACTTCTCCCGCATATGCTGAAACCTGGTTTAGACGATGTCAGCCACTGAAAAGGTTACGCAGCATGGTCATACTTTTCTTTATATCGTGTACTGCGATGAGGGTGGGGCTATGACACTCAATTAAAATTTGAAATCAGGAATATCTTGTTGAAACACACCTTGATCTTATCTTCCTTGTCCTTGTCACTTGCAACACGTCCTCGAGTCTGATGGCTTGAACTACGCATGGCGGAGGAGCTCGAGCCTGGCTCCATAAGATATAAACACCGCGGAATGTAGCAGATGTCGTAAAGCAGCCGTGATACAAAGTAGATGACCTTCCGAGTTGGAAGTGCAGAGTTAGAGTTGCAACTTTCGCGTTGAATGCCACGCCTCACGACCGTTAGGTGCGTGATAATGTGACTGTGACTGTGACCTCATGCAGAGAAACGTCGTTCCACGGCGAGTCTTCGGCAGGGAGATGCATACTGTACTTAAAAACACGATCCCGCCTCAGACCTCAGGAGTTGCCATGTAGCTATTATAGCAGAAATTCTATTGGAAAGATACGTAAAGTATTTATTATGGCATAAATATGTAGTTATCCTACATTATTTAGTGAGACAAAGCTCAAAATCATGCCAGTGCGTGTTGGCTCCTAACATATTGAAAGTGGACCCAAGTAATGCAGGAGCGTTCTGCCAGTAAGAGTAGAATTCTGGTTCGACTATAAGTATTTTAATGCTATAGAACAATCCCACCTGAATATTTATCACTTCCGCTCGTACATGTTGGCGAAGGAATCCAAACCCTGGTCTATGGGTTTTTGATGTTCCAGGCAATTTGCTACGTTGCCCGCAATCTCCTTCTTATACGTTTCGCCGATGAAAGAAAGCATCGCATCCAACCCTCTGATAACCCCAGAAGATGTCCACCTACGAACTATTTCGCATGCGTGATCCAGTTAACCTGCGGGCGTAATGCCACCATTCTCGCCGAGAGCATTTTGTTCGTGGTAGCTCTCTTCCCATCGAGAACCCCGGCTCGAGTTACTAAAGTAGAGGATACACTTTCCTTGTGAAGTCAAAAACAGCTTGTTCAGCTCGACTCCTGGGAACGATGAGCATGTCTGGTGGAGGTGTCGTGCCAAAAGTATGAGTTAGGATGAGGAATTGGGAGAAGTCTGATTTCTTCGGATTTTCCTCATCCGAAAGGCGGATCGAGACAGGGTCTAATGTCGTAGCGATAATATGGAGATAGAGACGGTAGTCTATAGCAAGGATGTTCAGCGCGTCCAAGGGCCCGAGATGTCAAGGGCTTGAAAGTAAAGATAAAGTATAACATCATAGTCGACAGGTGTTTCTTCTTCAAACGCATAGTAAGCGACTTAATAGATGGAGGAGGTGTTAGAAAACTATGCACGCGAATTTTCGCATCGTTCGAAGCGATCGATGACTGAGTTGTTTGCGACATAGCTGTGCAGAGCAGTGGGAACACCGATTTCGATCAAATTAATACTTTGAATCGCTGTGTGAGCGAGCGTATGCTGTCGAATTTCCTATCTGACGCTTGCTTAGCGTCCAGCGCGGCCTACGCCTCTGCTATATCTGGGTACCCCAGGATATGCGCGAGGGGGTGCGCGTTCTCGTGCTGCAGCGAGTGTCGGAGGGCAGGCGTGACGGTGAGGTCAGTGAGCTTGGAGATGGAGGCGAGCTCTTCGCGCCAGTGGAGTCGGAGGGGCTCACTGTCACACTGGGTGTGGATGGCGGGGCTTAGGAGAGGGGAAGGGAGCGGTAAGGGTGTGCGTAGATGTGGTCATGATGAGTATTGGCTTGAAGGGAGTATGGTGTGGGTATGGATATGGATATGGGTATACAGCTATGTGGTGCTTTTGGGTAGTTATAGAGGCTCGCGTTGCTGTGTATAGTGGGGCATTATATGCGTCCGCCGAGAATTTGAAGGGGCTGGTCATAGGAGCACGCGCTATTGATGGTAAGATGTAGTAGTGGCGCCGGAGGGCCTACCTAGACCTGGACCTGGAGTCGAGTTCTAGTGAAGCCTCCTGGAGCAGCTTCGCAGTCAGGAGGCAGTAGGCTCTCGCCTTCATGTGAATATGGAAGATGCACTGAGTATGGGAGATTTGCGACAGTGCATGAATGCTCTGTGTCAAGACCGAGGCGAGACTTGAAAGTTGGACCCAGTTGATAAGATAAGATAAATCTGTTCCCACGGCTCTGATAGTCGCGTCACGCGAACTTCAGCAATGCACTCTTCCGTCTCATATCCCGTATTATACCTCATTAGTACCAGCGAAAAATGCAAAGATCATGAATGAATTGACACTATGATGAGCAGGTATAACTCTAAGGTATTATCAGGTATTGACTAAGTGGTCTCCAAGCAACTACGTCGATGTCCATAGTTCTCTCCATATAAACCGAGAAAGATTCAGTGCAACCTTTAAAGATTTGCGTTGATCGGGGAGCAGCCAAGTGCAACAACGCCATCTAATAGAAAGAATGTTTGAGAATATAACAGAGCCTCTCAATTAAAGAAACTCACTGAAGCTGTTGTTCGTGCAGCAGACGGGCTGCTCCGTGCTGTTACCAAAACGTTAACAAGGGGTGGTAGATGCGGTGGGTATTTTCCTTACCAGCTGTTGCCATTGATAGCGATGACACCAATAGGATCACAGTCGAGACCAACTAGAGCGGTCACATCTTGGACGGCGATGCCGAGGAGACCTAAGGCCTTAGCAGCGCTGGGAGCACCGGCTTGCTGCACCGAGTTGCTAGAACATCGGAGTGTTATAATTTGGTTGAAGCTTGATCCTCAAGTGGAATGGAAGGCTTACCAGCAGGTGAGAGTGCCAGTGTCGCACTGCGAGGCAGAGACCTGAGACGCAAGCGCCAGAGCGGAGACGAAGACAACGGCGAGCTTGGAGAACATTGTGGGAGTAAAGGTGTATTGAACGACGAGGTGGGTTGTTCGACTGGAGACTCCCGTGGCACACAGGTCATATTTTATACCACTCTGAACATCCTAGTATGTCGTAATATTCACCGTATTTCGGCTCTCGTCTTCGCTTCGGGTTTGAGATCTTTCAATAAAGAAGCAGACTTGTTAGGCGTAGCGAATAATATGCCAGCATTTCAGGAGCTAAACATACCAGAACCACCAGAGATGAATATTGAAGAAGCGAGAAACTTGAGACATACCGTAATAACGCGAAAAAAATAGGAGCGAACATGTCAATTTGATGCACTAGCGCTTCGAATCGTGGCATAGAAGTTTAATTTTGACTGCTTGGCAACTAGAACACGGAGGAAAACATCATATTGGGGATGGAACAGGGTCGCATGTCTCTGTCGAATGTATGAGCGTTGTACGGGATCCTACACCCGAGTACTGGCGCGTTTTTAATTATGGAGCTGCTTCAACGAAGATTCTTTGGAGGAACCAAAGATATGTAGAGCTGCTTTGCAGAAGCATCAGGTGGTGGCTGCTTCCTTCCATGTTATATCTGACAGCGGAGGTGTATAGGCAATGGTACTTGAAAGAACCTAGTTGACGATCAGGTGAGGGGAAATTGAACGAAGTTTTCCGGCACCAGGTGGCTGCATTTGTATATATTGATAGTTATGTACGCGTTATTTGTCAAAGGTATCAACTACCTCCTTTCGGAGTTGACTTTTCTCTCGAACGTCCACCACTGATCCATGGAAATCTATGTACATTGCTCGCATCCTGATTTACAAGTTTACGTTGCTGCTACGACGTTTCAATGATTGATATATAAATACTCACAGGTAACTTCTGGGATACTGAAAAAAGTATTGCGTTGGAGATGCGAACAGGGATGCATGTCTCTTGAAAATATGAGCGTTGTTCGGGATTCTATGCAGGAGTACTGTCGCGACTTTAATTATGGAGCCGTCCGGAGAACTAGCGAACGCTCCTTCAAATTGGAGGAACTAACGATAAATAGAATGATTTGCAAGGGTGTCGTGCGGTGACTGCCGCTGTTAAAGTTCGACGGTGGAGGTGTGAGTTGGTACGTAGCTGAGGCTAAGTGAGTGAAAAAATTTCTTGCAGACTCGCACAGGTTGTACTTATATCTATTGACGGTCATGTACGCATCATTTGTCAACTGTATCAACTACCTCCTTTCGGGATTAACTTTCTCTCAAACGTCCACCACTGATCCATGGTCACTCGCATTCTACTTAAAAGTTTACGTTGCTGCTGCGATGCCTCGGTGATTGAGATATATATGCTTACCAGTGTTCTTATCGCTCCTCCACAACTGTCAGTTGCTCAGAGCTGTTCCGCGGTGGTTCTGTGACCTGGGAGTAACTGCCGTCTAGTACGTCGCTGTACTCGTTCTTTGAAGTACGTGCACACCTTTGAATTTGGGTATATTTGACAACCAAGTTCGTTCTCAGCAGATCATCGGAGGCAATACTTGTTAACTGGGACCACCGGCAGCAAGCCCATCTTCAGTTCCAGCCAGTGGTCTTCGTACGATTACCGGTATTTCAGTGGAGAAAGGATATATTCTCTATTCGCCCGCCGTAGCAGCCAATCTACAGATGTGCTCACCTCATGTCTGTGCGGACGGCACTTGTCGCATTTCTAAATACCGCAGTGTTTACTTACAGAGACAGTGAGTTCTTACCCAAGTGACCATGTGATCTCACCGCAATATCTCCCCTTACAGGTATTATGCGTCTTATGACGAAACAAGGGTTTGAATATAACCTTGTATCTTGAATGGACTGAGACCTAGGGTTGTGAACCAAGTACACAAGCTACTTACACGAACCGAAATTCAATCTCAACAAACCTTCAGCCGTTCAAGGCCAAGAACCGGAACATCTTGTGACTCACAGCCTTGCTATCTACAGATATGGGAATACTTGTTTCCTTCGTAGTAGCCTTGACCCCCGCTTTCTGGCCGATCATGGGCGTCTGTCCTAACTGTGAATGGCACTGGCATGGGAGACATTGACACTTGTGAAGCTTGTGAAGGGTTATCCAAGAGTCGAACAGAGTCCTCAGGGTGCTCTGCTTTTACAACGCCAGCGCGGAGAGATAATCAGTGACGCCATTCCAGTTTGTCGACAATGGATATATGAGATGTGCCCTGGCCGTGCCGATCCTTCCATGATGGAATGTGTATCTATAAGCTGGAGTGGAGTGGGCGGGGCGCGAACTTGTCGGAAAGGCAACCTATGTATGTCTTAACTCTTCCTGTGTTTAGTTCGGAAAATACAACATCCCTTTGTACTTAACGATGTCAATGGATGTCAATCGGCCGGCTATTATTTTTGTCTCCGTTCATTAAGAGGCAAACTACTGTAATTTTAAAGTAAAAGTAAAGCCTCACTTTATTTCGTACTAATCACTAATTAGTGCTGCTAGTGCTGCCTAGCTGTGAGATCCGGGAGTGAATCTGTAGGCTTATCGTTGAGCGAGCTTATTTATCACTTACGTTGATCCCTAGAGAGTCTGCTAGCCGGAAGAATTGAGGCAGTGAAGCTCCCTATGGATCCGCTGCAGCTGCGAAGCCGAGGCTTACATAATGCAATATAGTTAAAACGGGAACAAGGTGAAGTTGAACCGTGAGTCGTGACGGTAATTTGACGGCCATGAAGGGCCTTGACAGGTTTTTCCCCTGTCGATGCCATTCCATGGCCTCTTGCTCGTAAGTAGACGTCGACGTCGAAGAGCCTGTTTAACAAAGCCTCAATCCTGCCAACGAATCCTCCCTTCTTCCCCCAATGTCGCCCTCGAAGCATGCTACTCTCCCCCACGATGTCTGGCTACACGTCGCCCAGTTCCTCCCCGCGCCCACGTTGCGCGAGTTGCTCAGTGTCAACAGTAGTCTTTTCAACATCGCTATGGACCTGCGTTATCGGCAGATGAGCTTCGCGTACTTGGATAAGAGAATGGTCAGGAGTTTGGTGCGGCTCAAGTACGCGTTTGATCTTACCTTCCATTGCATAACTGCTGATGCCGGGTTTTACCTAGAGATCCACTCGTCGCAAAACGCGTCCGCGTCCTTCATGTATACCCTGGATTCTTGGAAGAGGCAATCGTGAAAGAGAAAGCCTCGCCGCCATTGCAGCGTTCACTGCGTTTTTGTCTCATGGACTTCGCTAATCACCTGCGCGAACAAAAGCTATTCCCCAAGAACCTGAAGTTTCGGCTAGTCAGGACGTTGCGGAGAACTGAGGATGTCATCCAGGTGATGCTGGGTGTTCTCGGCTCGCTGCCCAATGTCACGGACTACTATGTGAGGTGGTGCGGCCTGCCCACCATCGGCGCTTCAGCAGTGCCGCTTCTTTCAACGGTGTTCCAGGCCAACCTGCGGAAACTGTCATTAGACATATCGCTGGAGAATGTGAAGAATCTGCTGTCGCCGATTTGCCATATGCACAATCTAGAGGAGCTCCACATCTGTGTTCACCCCGACCACCTCCAGCACCCCTCGCAGCGAGATGAGATTCTGCGATCTCATCTCGCGCCCGCAATCAGCAGACAGCATGCCAGCCTGCATACCCTCGTGATACAGGCTTGGGAGGCTATGAATCTTTCACCCCTTTTCAGCTCCATCCAGTACATGCCTGCACTCGAAACTCTAAGCATCGGTATCCCCGTTGATATGCAGCATCTCGGGCACACAGAGGGGTTCTCCTCTTTTCTCAATCGCCAGGCTCCCAGCCTGCGCTGCCTTCGTCTGCGCGCTACCCAATATGGTGGCGCAGGATTGGACCCTGACCTCATTTCCTTCGATAACTGGATTAGGGATGCGCTCCGTGGTGTCCGGCTGCCAAAGCTTCGCAATTTGGATATCAGCTCTGGCTTGTTCCCAATCGAGACTTCTATCTTTTGTCTTCGCCTGTTCACCCGCACCCTGACTTCTCTGTCGCTCACGGGCAGCTACCGGACGTATGATGACGTCGAGGATATCCTTGACGTGCTTACGAGCCAGCAGAGCGCTGAAGGGGGGCTGGGGAAGCTACGCCTTGGCCCCGTTTCTCTCTCCCCGCAGCTGATTGATCTGTTGGCGGAAAAACTGCCGCGACTATACAGGCTTGAGCTCGTCGCCCGAGACCTTCTCCCGCACGCCTTGGACTTCCCGCTCTATTACCGCGTCCCTGCCACAGGTACCCAGGAGTCAAAGATAGTCAGTGTCATCATCTTCGGATTGGGTTCCATTTATCGCTTATCTGACGAGTTCTCTGTCAATCAGGTTAAATTTCTCTCTGAGATGCGCAAGCGCAGTTATCCGTGTTGGCAGCTGGGCCGGATGTCCCTGTTGGTGGACGCTCTGCCAAACAGACAGCACTATGAATCGCTTCTTGAACAGCTCTTCCTGCGTTGCGTACCTTCGATACGGACGTTTACTTGAGCCTTGGCAGGTGCCATGACTGGTCTTGTCGCATGAGTATGTGTGTGTTGCGCACCTTTCATCCTTGGTCCAATTACACCTGCCAACCAGAGCGCTCCACTCAGTAGACATCCGCGGGGCTAAGCCTTCGAGCCTGGACACATATACGGCGTCCTTGCTTGACAGCGCGCCGTAGGATTGGTGAGAGGTGTAATGTGGTTATTGTCTTATTTTTGACGGATAGTACCTGTGACGTCGATGTCAATCCTTGCGACATGCTCCCTGTTGCTTACAGGAGCCCGCTCCTTAGGTTGACCCCGTTCTGATATAGACATTTGATCATACTATTCGAAGATGTAACTATGAGCTCATTGGTTTGAGAGTATAATAAATAGTCGACAATCAATCTTGGCTTTAATTCCTATCTGCCACTTCGCACGTGAAAGACCTGCCTAGGTATGTTGCGTTTGTAATGAAGATGGTCGCAATTGTGGGGGGTGATTGGACGAGGTCGCTAATCGACAACTTCCAAGTACTGACGTTGATTTGCTGCGTCTGGAGTCGAAGCCAGAATGATTCATCTGTGTTCTCTGAGCTGTTCGTCACGTCAACGTATTGGTAAAGAACGATAATACCGGACAGATGCTTACATGTGCATATAAGAGGAGGGAAGTGCTAGAGGAGATAGAAGAGGTAAAGTTAGGTTTCGAGAGATAACCCGGTAAAAACTGTCATGGGAATTCATTCTAGGATGAACATCAGAACTGATGATAAATTTCGATGCCAGTTTGTGGGGAGAACAGGACTGATTGCTTGGAGCATCGTCGATCGCCGGCAACAAATTCAAGGAGACAGATCCTCGTTTTGGAGGCCTCCGTTCGCACCTGCGGGCTTTTTTGAAGGGGCGATGGATTGTCTCGGGTTCTGAACTAGAGCCTTCCTCTAAGCGCCGCTTGAGAGTCCTTGAGCTACACTTCTCATATTTGGGTTCGCCATGAGAGGTAACTGTCGTTAGGTTTTTAAAGGAAGGAAATGGGCAAGAAGAGCCTTGAGAAGAGGCCTGAGAGCCAGAAATGGACTGTTCTAAAGTTAGAGACTGTAATATGGACGGATCGCAGTGACCTGTAAACAAAGCACTGAGTATATGCATTATCTCCATAGCACTATACACCAACGATCGAGAATGCATGGCCCAAGGGGCATGGTGAAATTCTCAGAGATGGATCTCAGAACCCAACTGGCGTGTCGAACCTAATTACTAGATGATGAACAAAGACTTTCAGGTTGCAAGTTTAAGATAACTCGCAATAAGAGATCGGGCCAAGAGCCTGCAATGGATATATCAGCAGAGATCACTAGTGCAGAGGACGATATATGCACACCTTTCCAACCATGGATCATCCATCCCACTGCAGAAAAAGAAACTGGCCTTTCGAAAGTCCTTCTCTGTACGTGTTAATGTTCCACCATTATCGACTTCAGTTCAAGCATTACTCCTTAGGTAGTAATAAACACAAAGCATAGAAATTACATGCCCCAAGCCTTTCTTATCTGTGCTGGTACGGAAGGACTAAAGCAAGCTGGGAGTGTAAGAGATGAGCAGGTCATCCAATTGAAACATCGCAACGACACTTACCAATTCCCGAGAACAACATCCCGCCAGTAACGCTTCAAGCAAGAATGTTTTAGGTTAGAAGTGAGGCCGCAAAAAAGGACGCATTCAGAAATACCAGCGAGGAAAGGCGGTTCAATATTAGCAAAGTACAGGCAAAAGATTAAATATCAGTGAATTCTCCGACTGTAACATGAGCGTCACAGTGGAGATCGTCGACCTCTCGGCAAGTTATATAGAGCAATGTGTAAATAAGGCCAAATAATTCCTGATTTACAAATGGCGCCGATTCGCGCAGCCAACTTAACAACGAACACTTACGAGCAACTGCCTCAACAGGACTATATTTATAGCAATCCCGCAAATCCCTACATATGCGAGTGCCGTTATGCTCGCCGCTGGCGAGAGCTGAAACAACGCAGGGACCGCACATACATGTGTATTTGCTTATTTGTGAATGCAGTGTGCGAGGAACTGATGACGTTCCGAGCCACAAGCACCGGTGATGGTGATGCAGGGGGAGATGGAACACCGGGCGTGCTGAAACTGCAAATTCTATTTCCGTTTATTTGAACCCAGATTAGTTCCTGTCTAATTGTTTTCTTATTGCTCATTATTTCGTACAATTCATGTACATTCAAGACAAAGAAATTGTTAATAAGTCGTCTCAGTGTCTTTAAATTGGGCATGTAAAGCATGCGGGACGATTCCCTTCAGGATCCGTATATTCAAGCCGTTGTGGCCGCCATCAGCATCTACAGACTGCCGACGCTAGATCATCGGCAAGCGGACTAATAATAGATCAGGCTGTGCAAAGATGGGGATAACACGGCCCGTTTTCCTCGTATATAACAGACCCTCCGTTGCTTGCAAGCTCTTTTCTCGACGTCGATCGGCAGGACCGAGAAACCGAGTTAACAAAGCTCCTCAACACGTCCCAGAGCCCAGGTGGCCACTGAGATTATTATCGGTATTACATTTTGCTATTTTCATCACCTTAGTGAGTGGTTATTCTCTATATTTTCTCTTCCTAAACGATTGTTACAGATTCATCAGAATGCGAAGCCAACGTTTTTCTAACAAACATAAAGGTTTTTACCTACCTGACCCGTATGTTAATTCATTATCTGTCGAATTTGCTCATTCATGAACCATTGGACCTCTACAGCTTCGCTCCCAGGAGAAGGCGGGTGACGTCCTTCATCGAATCCCTTTTGGCAACTACTATATTCCGCTGCTGGCACATCCTGCTATTCTACGGGCTCTGGTCTACTTTCATCGTCCTCCTCAATGTCAACGGCTACAAGTTTGTCTTGAAGGATACGCTATTGAAGGTGTATGTATCCATATCCATTCCATCGATACTCGAGCGCTTAAACGATATATTAGTGTCGGCACGGCTCTTGGATTCGTCACTAGCGTGAGGGCTAGCACATCCTTCGACAGATACAACGAGGGAAGGAAGCTATGGGCGCAGATTATACAGTCAAGTCGTATGTTTGCGCGGACAGTGTGGTTCCATGTTCCGGGTATGTCGTATCAAATGCCCTGCACAGCCTTCCTAATCTAGGTATTCGTTGTAGAACCCACCGAGGAAGAGCTCAAGGGGCGCTCGCTGATTGAGAAGAAGTCGGTGATTAACCTGTTGGAGGCCTTCGCAGTTTCCGTGAAGCACTATCTTAGAGGAGAGGATGGGATCTATTATGAGTGCGTTGACCTATTTAATCTCATATTTACTATTTCTGACATGAATATCTCTTCAGAGATTTGTACTACTTGATCAAATTTTTGCCGGCGTTCTCCCACATGGAGGATGAGCATGATTCAATCGAGGACCTCAAAACACCTGAATTCTCACCTCCTTCACCGTATCTGCAAACCAACAACCCTTCATGGGAAGATGCCCCCAAATCTCCCTACTCTCCCCCAGGTCTTCCCCCGCCCGTTACTTCTTACGCTCAAAGGAACGTCAATGTCATGCAACATCGCCCTCATCGTGCTGCTGCTGCAAACACCCACAACTTGACACTTGGAAATATGAAGAAAGACTCGGAGAAAATTCTGCTCTCGAAAGAGGACGAGAAGTTCCTCCTGTCTGCGCATCACCCTCCCAACTGGGGGCTTTTCGACATTTTCCCGTTCTCCTTGATTAGGAGGGCTCTCATCAAGAGGAGCAAGGGAAGGACGGACAGGTCAAAGATGAGGGCCAAGCTCAGGAAGAGAACCGCAACCCACCACATCCCGCTCGATATCACACTTTATCTGGTTTGTGCTGGTTTCTTTTCTTGCGAATATCTTGGCTGAAACTAGCTACAGAGCTCGTGGATTGCTGCAAACCAGAGACGTAAGACTGCCGATCCACCAACCAATTGTAAGCTCTAGTGTTCCCTGATGTGCGGATTATATTAACGATCTGTGCAGCGCAGTTGTACTCTCATCTTAGCATGCTCGTCAATTGTTTGACTTCTCTTGAGCGAATTGTCACAACGCCCATCCCTTTCTCGTATGGATATTTTAACTTCCCGACTATTCCAATATTCTGACAACCGAGCTACCTTCAGATACTCCGTCCATCTTTGGGTCGTTATCACTCTTTACTGCATATTCTTGGTGCGCTAGATTTCACAAGCAGACGATTGTCTCTCGCTGATTCTTTGTTTTACTTAAAGCCCCTACAAATCTACAAGGCGATGAAGTGGTTGACGATCCCAGCAACCATCATTTGTGTATGTGGCAACATGGGTTCATCTGCACTCGACTAATATGCATGTATACTAGGCATTCTTCTTCTTCGGCTTCCTGGTGGCAGGTGAAGAGATCGAGAGTAAGCCTATTATTCATTTTGGAAACGTATCACTTTACTCACTAAGATGTAGATCCCTTCGGTTACGACAAAAATGATCTCGTAAGTATTTAACATCGAGGCCCTTAGTTTCTCTCATTCACCTTTGTTTAGGATATTGACCATTACACGAACATCATCCGTACGCATTCAGGCACCTCGTTATATTTGTCAATGTCCTAACTGCACGTGTATTTAGGAAATGAACTGAAGGCTATTACTTCCGCCCCGCCTCCCGATCCTGAACATTGGGTGTTCGTTGCAGAAAACGATCTACTCTTCACGGCCAACAAGGATGAGCGTACTGCACCTGATGAATGGCTGATGAGGGGAGCTGCGCACATGCAGTATTCTCTCAGTACGATGCGAGGATGAAGAAAGTTCTCTTCAGAGCGAATATACGGATTTACGATGGAATTATTTTATGTTTGTCTTGTATCCGTTCTAGATAGTTAAGTAGCAAGGTAATAGCATGTCTTCGCTGAGCGAAGATCCTCTGGCTTCGAGTATTACCATGTACCTCAGCGCCATGAAGTGTCTCAGTACATACATGCTTACGTCAGGACATAAATATTAGGAGGGCAAGCAAAGAGTAGGACCATTTAAGAATCAAAAGTGAAAGGCAAAACTCCTCATAGCCCACCGCGAGGGTCGAACTCGCAGCCTTCAGATTACGGAATTCCAACGAAATATACGTCAGTAAAAGTCTGACGCTCTAGCCGATTGAGCTAGGCGGGCTCTGACCATGAGGGTACCAATGATAAATACCTCGCGCATGCATGTATGTGAACCTCAACGCATCTTTCCATTACGATAATTTTGTCCAAAGGGTATGCAGAGTACCACTTTTTTTTTTACCATTCCATCAATGATGAGTCCTTACTTACATGGTTTAGATTCTCCTGGGTGGAAGTGTCAGGCCTCAGCCGAAACCTCACAGCCGCAACATGAATTCTTCCTTCTATGGTCAAATCCTGAGCAAACCTAAAATACCTACTTATGCATGCGGAACAAAATTATGCCTATCACTGATTTGCTATGAATCCCACACCCATTGAAGGGGTTAAACGCGGAGCCTTCAGCTTTCTTTGCTCATAAAGGTCTATCCGATTGAGCTAGACAAGCGGTATATTTTATCCGTGTCAGCACCTTCTGTGCCGCCTATTAATTCTTCTACAAACACATTGCCTATTCCAGGGCGATGGATGGCAAAACAATTGCCTGCCCTGAAATTATCCGAAACCCACCGCGGGGGTCGAACCCGCAGCCTTCAGATTCCTGTTTTCATAAGAGTCTGACGCTCTATCCGATTGAGCTAGGCGGGCGATAAATATTATTTAAGTATTAGTTATATATCCCTCCTTTGTTCTTGAAAATCTGGAAAATATAGTGTGCCGAAGTGCGAGGAGTGGAACCATCGAATAGATAGTGTTATTTGCCTGAATTTACGAGATTAAATAGGCTAGTCTGTAAATTGAATAATTCATGCTCAACGCCCTTGGAAGTAATAGTGTCTGTGTACAAGTTTGATGCAGAGTACTACACCAGTTACTCGTCCCGCCAGTATCATGAATAGCGATTACCTTCTTGTCGCTCTTCATTCTTCTGCTCTTTGTATTTCCTTTGGCCTCTTTTCACACTAGCTGCATACGATATACGACTAAATATTTGTGCTGGCCTATCAGCGGCATATGTACTCCCCATTATCTTACGCATTGTGCGCTATACATACTTAGATGCTTAACCGAGGGAATGTTTCCGGGTAAGGAAAAGAATGACTAAATAGTTAATTAGAAGACGAGCAAATGTATAGCCAAAAGGAGAAAAAATTGAGCTATAGCCCACCGCGAGGGTCGAACTCGCAGCCTTCAGATTACGTAATACCCTAATGCCTCATTAAGCGAAGGTTGATATGTCCGTAAAAGTCTGACGCTCTAGCCGATTGAGCTAGGCGGGCACCAAGTACTATAGAACAGATGACATTGGACACGCTTTCCCTCTAGCGTGCGATTGTATGTCTTCCGATTCCAAGTCTTATGGACAAGCTTCCCAATGGAGCAGTTGACCACATGCAAATTTCAGGATATCAGAAATCTCAAGCCAGGAGCACTATCAGAAATACGACGCGTGTTAGAAACTCATTCCCATGGACCTTAAAGGAATGCAGAAGCTGGAGAATTTTCTAAAGTGAAATCGTTGAATTCGAAATAGTGTGTTGTGGCTCTAGAGGCGAATCAAGAGACATGAGAAGGGATCCTCCTGGGCAATATTGAATGCCCATTTTGAAGTTGGTTTGGAGGCAGGGAACCACGTTGAAGTAAAAATTTTCTATTGTGCATTGCGAGATCATCACGAGGTAAATGGAGGGACACGCACGTCCAGAGAGGAAAGGTTTCAAGAATATACTAGAAGTAGGATCATGATAGAGTTAATTCGCATGACCGCAATATAACAGTTACGCAGAATAGAATACACATGCAGGATCAATCAAATTGAGCAATCCAGCAGATCTGAATGAAGAGAGAAGCTTAAGTAAGAGTACTATCGAATCCAAGCCGGAGACAGAAGGCCGTTACGTGGAAGATGAGTTAAATCTGAAAAGGATCGACCATAAACAATAGAGTAATATAAGAAGCAGGATAGGCGAATGAATGGAAGCCAAAGGCCATGAAAATAGAGGTGTGAAGTCTCAGAGAGACACCAGTGCAAAAGAACATATCAACGGCTTTCGAGCACAGAACAGCACCATCGAAAGCACGAGATGTATAGCGATGTATTCAGCAAGGCGTTGCAGGGACAACTAGTAAATCAGCCGATAACTAGAGGAGCCAGGCGGGGAGGGATACATACACTCGGAGTGAACCAGCTGGATGTTTTGCACGTGGAAGAGCAATGCGTTATGAGAGATGTTGGCTGCCAATTCATCAGGTTAAAAGTGAGCCTTAAAGTAAACTACATAGATGGTTATGTAGCTATAATAGCAAAGCGCAAAGGAGTGGATGCATCTGATGAGTGAAGCTGAAGAGACACTGAAAGACGTGATACAGGATAAGCAGGAATCTAGTTACTGGATGGGTTGAAGTGCAGCCTGCACAGTTAATTAATATCCAGGCAGAACAAAGTGTGGATGTTCGAAGCCATTTAAGTTTGACCAGCCTGTTCACTAAGGGCGATTAATGAACAAAGCAAGTAAAGAGAGAAACAGGGCAGTTGAAGGAGAAAAAAGTCAGTGAATGCAGGCTGCATAAATCCAATCGAACAATGAAACCAATACTGAAATATTAAGTGGAGCTGTTAGACTTGTGAAGGACCAAACCAGGAAAGAAAAGAAAATAAGCAGGGCTGAGACAACAGCGACACCACGATGTGTCGGTGATTGCGTAAGAAGAAAACAATTATCGAAGAGCAATGTGTGGCCTGTGAAACAATGTCTCAGTTGATGTTCAAGAAGAAATAAACTAATAAATACACGTTATGAGAATATTTTACATAATCTGAGAAAGAATAAAGTACACATAGATGACAGAAATAATGTTGAGAAAGTGTACTCGCCTGGGACATCCGAAATAACAGATAGGCGCGAATCAGTGAGTGGAGTTGCGAACGTACCTGCCGGAGCCACCGAGTTTGGGTAATATCCAACGAGGATGTCCGACCCGTTTACGCAAAGGTGACAGAGTTACTAATAAGTGAATCGTATCCTAATAAATATGACCACAGACGGAGGATATCGCAGGGTGCACCACGATTCTAGAGGAACTGATGACGGATGATGTTCTCCGCAGCTGGCTATTCGAAGATGATATAAGGCTTTATGATATAAAAAAAGTTGAGTAGACGACTGTCGCACGACGTACAAGCGGCTGACAAGGTCGGCGGACTGGCTCAAGTGAGCCGAAGTCGCATATATGCAGCCTAGCTCATTCACAGTTGATCCTTGAGAGTTATGTGCGCCAAGAAGCATAGGAGGGTGCGTCGAAATGCGGCGGATGGTGGTGTTAAGCCAGCTGCTGCATCGGTGTGTGTGCGACTCTGAGCCAGACATATTGCGCTGGGACAGCTTAGCTAGCTAGAACGAAGTGATGATGGTAGAGAAGGGCAGGAGGGAGGGGAAGGAAACGAAACTAATATGGGATGGGAAATGGTGGTAGTACGAAGGAAAGGGAGAACGAGCGAGGTTTGAAATAGACGAGTACTCGCGTAGCTTGACTGCTTTGGTAAACAGTCGATACCCTAGCACCTTCCTTTTCCGGATTCGGCTGCATCGGCAATGGTTGGCGACGCGATGCACGGTATGACACAGTCGCGCAACAGCGGCGGACGCGCTCGTCAGTCGTCACCAAAGTTTTCAATTTGTCGCCACCTTGCCTCGATTTTCACAGTATTATTGATGCAGATAAACACGAAGCGCAGGAGGGGATTCACTAGGAACATGACGACGAACCTGCGCATGTAAAAAGACACGAGTGATTGCTAATGCTAATCCATAAAGTGTGATACATGGACTGTCAACCAACCGAAGTTCAATTCAATTTATACGGTAACTCTGCTTGTTCCACTGTCCGTAAGTTATATCACAATCTCACAATTACTCGTGAACTTCCACGTAGTTCGCTGAAGGCAAAATATCGTTAGGTCCGACGTGATAGTTTCGCCAAATGAATAACGTCATACCAGGGAATAATCCAACCTCTCCATGCTGGTTCTTGCCTTGCCACCAATCTTCCGACGCCGGCTCTATCTCTACAATCGTATCGCCTTCTCGGAATGAGACCTCATTGTCTTCAGCTGCGTCATAGCTGTAGTACGAATATGTGAGTCGACAGCAATCAACATAAGAGCTGCAGGTCCTACTCGTATAAAGCAATTGCCGTGATTCCGGTATCGGCAACAGGAGGGGGGCTGGGTGCACGGGGAGGTGGTGGAGGTGGCGGAGGTGCAGGAGGTGCCGCAGGAGCCGCAGGCTAAAATGATGGTCAGTACAGAGGATTCTGAGAAGAATTGTATGATGAACACGTACAGGAGGGGGAGGAGGAGGAGGAGGAGGAGGAGGCGGAGGAGGCGGTGGCGGAGCGGCGGCCTCAGGTTCTGGTTCAGGCTCGTGTTCCGGCTCAGGCTCATGTTCAACCTGTCCCACTGGTTGCGCAACGAGTTCGACATAGTTAGCTACGTGATAATAGATCAGCATTGGCTGTTGCCACTGAAAGCATAGAATAAGTACGCACAAGGGAAGAGCCCAGATTTTCCACTAGGACCGATCCCATGCCACCAGCCTTCATCTATCTCCTCGATTTGCTGAATCATCTCTCCTTCGGCGAGGCTCATCTCGTTGTCTTCCGTCGCCTGAAGATAATGCCATCAGTCCGGAACTACAAATAAAAAGAAATACACGGAGCGTACCTCATACTCAAAGAGGACAACGGCAACGATGCCTTGCCCTGAATGGGCCTCAGCAGGTGCCAGCTCTGGCTCAGGTTCGGGCTCAGGTTCAGGAGCAACTGACAAGGCTGCCATCTATTAGGTGATTGGGGTGAGTTAATGCGCATGGACGAGAATTTTTTCACAAACCTGGGCGACAGGGGGTGGGGGTGGGGGTGGGGGTGGAGGAGGAGGAGCAGCCGCTTCGACCGCTGGTTCTGCTTCCGGCTCGGGCGCACGAGGAGGCGGTGGCGGAGGAGGGGGAGGAGGAGCCTGATGTAAATGCAGCTCAGCACGCAAAGCACCGACATCCCAACAAACTAGAACGTACAGGAACTGCTTCAACTTCTGCAGGAGCCTCCCGCTCTGCTTCTTCTTCATCTTGACCCCACACAGCATCCTGTAAAGCCTCACGGGCAGCAGCCACCCCGCCGACCGATCCTCCGGTAGAACTTGCAGCAACTGCCGCTCCAGCTCCAACCACAGCACCCCCAGCAGCGACACCGCCCAACGCGCCGAAGTTCCTGGGGGCGTTGTGTTGCACCGTAGCCCTCCCAAAAGTCGGCGCGCTCGAAATGAAGACGGGCTTGGCTACAGCTGCCGCGGGAGGAGGGACGTACGCTGCATCGCGGCTTCTTGCTTCCTCTTCTTCGGCTTGCTTCTTCGCCAACGCCTGTCTCTCGCTCCATGTCAGCTTCTTCCCAGCTCCAGATGCTGGAATACCACGCTGGGGAGAAGTAGAGAGAGAAGATTGCTGCTGCTGCTCGAATGCCGCGAAGGGGTTCTTGAGCTTCTTCGGTGCCGGGAGAGCCACGGGGGTCCACGAGCTTTTCGGCGGCTCGATGCGATCCTCCTCGGCTGGCTTAGTGGGGGTATTAGAAACGGCAACGGGGGCTGGAGAAGACTGAAATTTTGGAGCCGCAGGTGCTACAGGAGTAGATGCTTGCTGTATCAGGCGGAGAATGAGAATACTGAAACCATAAGGGAAGCGAAAACGATCTCACCATAGCACTGAACGCAGGTCGCGAAGTCGTCGGCAGTGTAGGAGGACGATTGGCTGCCGGAGGTGGCGGAGGCGCAGCAGGAGCAGCGGCCTTCTCTTCCTCTGGCCACGCATCAGCTGGTGCCGAGTTTCCGTGAGCAGTTCTAATACCGTACAACGATCCAGCAGACGCTGGTGGCTTTGAAGCACTGAAGGCAGGACGCGAAGTCGACGGAGGAGGAGGCGGCTTTGCAGTTGGGGTAGGAGCCTTCTTCAGTGCGTTGATGTCTACTTTCCCGACAGGAGTGTAGCTGGAGCCGACAGGCGCGATGGGTTCGAATTTTCGCGGTGTTTCTTTGTGCGATGAGTACTTTGCACCTGATGCAGCTTCCACACGAGACATTATTAGAGCCGGGGTGACGTCGCCCTGATCAGAGCATGTTAAACCAGTATTATCTTGCATTCTGTCTCTGGGGCTTACCTCGTTTCTGGCATTGATCACGACGTGTGTCCCGCGGAGGTATCTTGCCACAGCACTGGAGTGAGTGTGGAAAAGCCCTTTCTTGGCCTCAGGAACGCCATCACCACACCAGTTGATTTGTACGAACTTCGGCAGTTGGCTCTGAGAGATTTGGGAGATAAAAGATTAACTCGGCACTTCACGGAATCTCGGACGACAGCTCACATTGGGATCCTGCACTCGAGTGAAAGCATATTGAACTCTGATACGATCTTCATGAGATTCTCTCCAAGGATCCATCGATCCAGCCATGATCACGGGGCTCACCTGCCGTCCGAGAACTCCTCCTCCAGCTCCTCCAATCCGCCATCTCCTGTCGCCTGAACTTTGAGATCATTAGTGCCACCCTCGTAAGTGAAGATGGCCCAGTTTATGCCTCTTCCATTAACGACATTCTGGTATGCTTCGGCGATTTCTTTGCTCGATAGATTAACCTGTAGAGACATCGCTGTCTCTTACGCTGGATCCTTGGAATCAGTCTTCATCGTGTAGATATGATGATTTACACAAACACACCTTGTATGAAAAAATATAGTACTTGAGAATATGTAGTGGCCCGAGGATAAGTCGTGCTCTACCGCAGTCGCTCGATGATCAGATGCTAGTCGCAGTCGAATGTCGAAATGGATGGCTGTGCCCAATGCCCCAGTGTCGGAGACCGGGGCCGGCGCCGATTATGCCGTGACCACAGACATAAATAGGAAATAATTCACGTGATAGGCGCGTCTTCAATTGGTGTCTCACGCGGCGCGTACCACCGAGTAGGCATAACAATTGCTCAGGTTGAATGATATGCCAGTGAATAATAATCGTAAGTTGTAATAGGAATGAATATTTTCAGGAAAGGATATCTTGCAGGTTAAGGAGCTCATCCCATTTCTCATCGGTGGTCCAGTCAATCATCTTGTCTTCCTTCAGCGTCAACATCCTCCTCGCGTCGAAAGTCTTTTCTGCTGCGTTTTCCAGAATTTTCACTTCCTGAGAGACTCTATCAAGCCATGTTTTTGCGACATCTACTTGATCAGTTTCCAAGTCAGGCAGACGCAGAGCCCATAGGCAACGATCGCTTGCATGAGTAACATACCCTATACGCAAACACGCACTGAATGAGGTCGCGAAACAAATGTAGCAATAAGGAAATTTTCACCTTCAGGTCTATTTTGCTCAGGCGTCCATCGAATTTCATACCTCAGTACTGGGAAGCCGGCGGCCTCCAGATCCCGAACGAAAAGTCGCACCGGCAGGTGGACTTGAACACAACTTAGAGTATCGCCAAATAACCGTCGAGATTCATCCACTCCCGCATCCTCAGGCAATGTCGGAAATTTCTTCATCAATTTCTGCACCACTCCCGAAGGGAAATATCTTTCGAGATTCGGAACAATATCCCGCGAAGAGTGGATTGGATTTGCGATGGAATAGAGGTACCACTCTTCCGTTAAATCTCCTATGACAATACTTTTCACTCCATGATCTCGAAGTCCACGGGCGAACCGTCCAGACTGCTGCCAGGCCATTGGTCCTGGAGAGGTAAATACCCAATCCTCAGAGAGACATCCCCGGAAAGTGCCATAAACACCTAGCATTTCAGTTTCTATGACATGTGTGATTGATGACCACGGAACCTTGATGGGATCTCGGAGAGTCGCTAGAATGTCAGGAGACTCAGGATCTAAACCAAGTGCTTGGCAAAGTGCTTGGAATTGGGGGCGGAGCTCCTTCGGAGTCTTGGGGTCGATTCTTTCAATATATATAGATTAGTGATACGAGGAACTACAATAGACGAATCAACCTACAACATGGCGTTCGATTGAAGAACTGCGGATTGAAAGGGTGCCTGCTCTTCTTCTGGAAGCTGGGATGCGTGATGCAGAATTTGATGAAGTGCATGGGCACCTTAATATTCACAGTCAGGTTTTTAGATGTTTGTCTACGCAGAGTACACAGCTTACCTGCAGAGAGTCCAGTAACCTGGATATCATCCGGATTACCTATAACTCCCGTTGAATGATGGAATACAATGAGTATAGCTAACATTCCTACCTCCAAAGGCTGCGATGTTAGACTTGATCCAGCACAATGCCTGCCATTGGTCCTTAAATCCATAGTTCCCATCTAGATGGGGCTCGTCGCACGCTAAAAAGCCAAACGCCGACAGACGATATCCTATGTTAACCCATACTTCTGATCTCTCTGCAGAGATATATTGTGCCTGCGATCCCAAAGAATGTGGAGACCCAAACTGAAGGAACCTTACAGCCGGGTATTGACCGGATAGATATTAAGAACACATCACTGACGAAGGGAATAGCTGCTAACCCGCCGTGGATATATACCTTCACAGGAAATCCACTCTTCGATGGGAAAGCAGGTGGTGAGATGATGTTCAAGAATAGGCTTCAAAAATCGAAGTTCATGATAATCAGTTGGCGCGGTTGTGGTGTCGACGCATATATGCACTCACGGGTTTTCGGAAGGGTTTCCTCGCCCGACTTTATCTTCAAAAGGTGTGTCTTGAAAGAACCGAATGTTCAGACGTTTGATCATTCAGTAAAATGAGGATATCAATTAACCTCTTGCTTGACCATCGTTAGTGGGCTGAGCAGCGTCTGTTAATTACCAATTCAGCATGGAGCACGATATCCATCCAAGTGACGAAACACGGACATGCAGTTTCCTTTATGTACTCCTTCTCTTCATACCTGAAATCGTCTGGAAGTGGCTTCGGGTCCTCAAATCTGCCAGGAGGTAGCGCGTAGGTTATTTCTGAATATACAAAAGCAAGCAGTTGTAGCGTTCTCGCGACACCGGGCAAGTACGTAAAGACGAAATACCCAGGAAAGCCGCGGCTCCGTTAGCCGCGCGGCCGCCAGTAACAGGTCCATATCGCGTCTCGACACGTACTCGTGTGGGGTTCTCCAGCAGCTCTTCATGAAGATGCAGGCCAGCCATCGATCAGCGCCTGTGTGGAGTAAGTAATGGTAAGACGCAATGTTGCAGAATCCAGTTTACTGGTGATCCTTGGAGACTAGAAGTTCCAGAGGTGTTAGAATTTCTCAGACAGTCCTTTCGGTAACAATGGATAAGGAATCTCGGGACTCCTGCTGGCTCCTGGTTTCCGTGAGGTCCAACTACTGGCCGACTAGAACGTAGCTGGGCTGACAGCGAGGTCATGACTCATGACGAAGTTCAAAGAGTGAAGGTACTCGGGTAATGTGGATACCGGTGAACATTTTGGCGGCTGGTTCGGCCCGGAGAGGACTCCGAGCGCTGATAACAATGAATATCTTTCCGAATAGACTTCGGCCATTCGTAAAACTCTATTGAAAGCAGTGAGGCAGACTCGCATCCTTAAGTTCGGGTATATCACGGCCTGCTTTATTAGATCTCAAACCGTGAATATTGAAATAAACATATCAAAGAAGATTAGTATCCCGCGTTACCCGAGTCGAATGAGTATCTCAAGATCGTGGAAGTGGCAGTGGCGAAAATGCGGGGAAAGGGTTATATTTAAATACAGCGCGTAAAATGTTATACATACATATAACGTACTCGTGTGCCAAGAGGCCTTTCGAGACTCAGACAATTATAATAATTGATTTCTGTAAGCCCACAATCACGTCTTCTTAAAACCATGCGGCATCTTTGCACCCACGGCTGGCTCGTTCTTAGCCCTAAACTCCCTAGCCATTTCGATCATAGGCACCCAGTGGACGTTATCGTGGGTATTGACCCACTCGATGAAGCGCTCCTGTCAAACGAATTTGATATATTCAGCACACCAACGATCAGTGATGAAGCAAAGCAGCCGTTACTCACCAACATCAGAAGGACATGTGGGCGGCTGAAGAAAAGGGCACATCAAGATTGTAGACCTTTAACAAAGGGTGCGATTACTTACCCACTAACGTCAGGATGAATCGTAATGGGGAAGATAAACTCCTCTTCTTCTCTAAATTCGCATATTTTAGATACCAATGATGAAGTGAATATAGGAATAAATAGAAACCTATAGCAATAAGTGAACGTATCTTTCCACAGTTGTTCAACATCTTTGGCATTTACCTGAAAGTGTGTAAAAACATTAATATGATAAGGTAAATTCTCATGTACACGAGATTATGCTCCTACCCAACCATGCGAGTTTGGGCTGGATTTGATAAACCTAAAAAGAAAAGATTTCGCTCAGTAAATGCAAATAGCAGAAATAACTGGAATACATCATGGGTGGCAGATCATCGAGATACCTGTTGCATGCAGGTTAATAGTGGTGCAACCTGTTAAGCAGATGGCACTAACCAATTTGCCGGGATGCATACTAGGCCTGTCTCATTACCTTTCTTGAGAGGTTTCATCCATTCGACGGCGTTGGCCTTATAATCGATCTTGATCCATGCATCTGCATCTCTCATATAATACGCTTGGCAGCTGCAATATAGACATAAATTTAGAACTAGCATAATGCGGAAAAGGCCACAGCACGAACTCATGAGCCATGCTTGAGTGATCTGCAATCGTCGTTGAATTTCTCGCATTATAAAGGCAAAACGGATCCTGTACCATATTCTATTCCTTTGTCAAGAAGAAGTTCAGTTCCTTCTTTGCTGGTCTCCCACCAAGGTGCTACACTTCCCTGTAGAATATACACGACTTAATATTGTCATCGACGTGATAAAACATAAGTCAAACCTTCGGAGGTACTCCATGATTAAATTCTGTGAGAAGTTTGTGCGTATGATCGAGGATATCCTTTTGCTGCTCCAAGGTCATAGCCACTGGATTCTAAAGATTACATCAATGACTGCCGAATAATAAACTTATGGGCACTAGCCTCATGAGAGTAGCCATGCAGACCTCTATGTAGGCGTGCCTAATATCAACATTGTTCCAAAACGAAGGGGTAGAAACACCTTACAACTCGTGGCCGGCATCTCTAACGGCTTCCATCTCCTTCGGAAAAGTTTCAAGACTATGACCTGACATAATTTCAATATCAACCTCGGAAATCAGCCCAGGGCTTTTCTTAATTTACATACCAGGTATAAACCACGTTGTCTTCATGTCATACCTCTTGAACAATTTTAGTAGTCGGAGAGCGCCTACTTCTCCCGCAAACATGCCCTGGAAACGGATGGGGATGCCGATCTCCTTGCAAAGGATCAAGAGTACACACTCACCCTTGATACGTCGAGCGGGGAGTCCTCCCCTCCGTAGGATCCTAACCTTTGTAAATGATGCTCCATTTCGTCAATCGTTCCAATAAATATAACGCTCTATGTGCTCACCATCCAGCAACTGCGTCTACGTCTACACCGAAACCTATGAGGACTCGTTTAGCGGGCATGAGTATAGGAGCTTCGAGCGAGACACAGTCTTCGAAGTAGTGTCAAGAATAGAATATATAGTTTTCATGTCAGATAACGGTAAAATATTATCATGATTATTTCTTTCGGAAATTGTCCCGGCTGTACGGCCTAGCTGTGACGCCGGGGACGGCCAGGCGACGATAGGAGAACTCGCAAGGGACAGAAATCAAATCGAAATTGAATTGTATTTGGAGATAGCGTCACATGAGCAGCCTCCACCGCTCCAAACAAGGGCACCCTTCCCCCACCATATCGGCCAATCATACGAGAGCGTTCTTCACCTGCCTTCAGCTATCTTTTTCAGGATGAATATGGCCATGCGCAGTGGATTCGGATTTATCAATATTTTTTCCACACTCTGGCTGTAAAGATAGAGGTCTGGTGACATGTAGGGCGAGCTTCTCTTACTTCCCTTAATTCCTACCCCTTTGTATCTTCGCGTCTCTGGAATATGGACGAGAAGTCAGAGAAGAAGAACGGAACTGAAGTCCGAGTCGTCAATGCCGATAATCTCTCACTAATTCGCCTCGATGATGCGACACTTGCAGAGCTTGGGTATAGAAGCGAGTTCCGGCGTGAATTCTCGGTACTGTCCTCGCTCGTTGCACTCGATGATTAAGGCGTTATGGAATTGACGGTCTTCAGTTAATCGAAACGGTTTCGTTTGCGTTCTCGATTATGGGGGTAATCGCGTCTATAACGTCGACATTGTCGTTTGGACTGGTAAACGGTGCGTCAGTCCATTGCAGAATCCTGGCGATAACTGCAGGTCATGAACAACAGGATTTAGGTGGACATGTCGGCATGGTCTTCGGATGGCTTATACCTTGCTTCTTTGTGCTGCCTGTTGCCCTTTCGATGGCTGAATTAGCCTCCTCGATGCCGTATGTATCCGTCATTTTCGGAAAATCTAGGCTCACATCTCCTCAAGAACAAGCGCAGGATTGTATTACTTCTCTGCCAAACTAGCTCCACCCAAATATGCGCCACTTGCGAGTTGGATCACTGGTCAGATATTTCAGTTGTCCCTTAATAGGGCCTCACTTAACTCTATACTCTAGGGTGGGCTAATGTGACGGGACAGGTTACTCTGGTCTGCGGAATCGACTTCACGTGTGCTCAAATGATCACTACTGCAATCGCTGTCAACACCGACGGTGCGGTCGTTCTATCCCAAGGAGCTACTTTCGGAATTCTTCTTGCTATAATTTTCTCCCATGGAATAGTATGCTCTGCCGCTACCCGTATCCTAGCTCGTCTAAATTTATTCTACGTTCTGATCAACGGTATGTAACTAATCATATTTGCGGATTCGTTGCCATCTGAACTTTCTCCAGTTGGAACTACAGTTGCTGCTATAATAGCGCTGTTGGTGGTATCAGGGGACAATAAGGTATCCACCGCTGATGCTTTCACCCTCTACGAGAATAATTCAGGATGGACCAATAGTGAGTTATTCTCGCCATTGTGGTATACTCGTGAACATTCGAAAATATAGACGGCTGGGCTTTTATACTGGCATTCACCGCCCCTATGTGGACGCTTACAGGGTGTAAGACTATTTCAATTAGCTCATCATTACTGTGCTCTCTGAACACCATTTTCAGATGACTCTGCAGCCCATATCTCCGAGGAAACCGCAGGAGCAGCCAGAGCAGCTCCAATCGCTATTCTGGTGGGAGTAGGAGCGACAATGAGTCTCGGTTGGTTGCTTCTGATTGCTACGTCGTTCGTCATTACGAACGTGAGCGATATCTTGGGTTCCGACCTCCCCCTCCCGATGGGTCAAGTATTCCTCAATGTCCTTGGGAAACGAGGAATGCTAGCAATTTGGTCGTTGATCATTGTCGTTCAAGTAAGTTGAGAAACTTCCCCTGAAATTCTCGGGTTTAACAGGAACCTACCAGTACGTAACTGGAGCTGCTCAAGGGGTTGATGCTTCCCGCGTTGTTTTCGCATTTGCTCGAGACCACGCACTACCCGGATCGCGTCTATGGAAGAGAATGAATCATCACACACAGACTCCTGTGAATGCTGTCTGGTTCGTAATGGCAAGCGCGGCAGTCTGCGGATTTCTAGGATTTTCCGAAACGGCGTTAACCTCTCTAGCTGGGTAAAGTAGATAACTATAAGATCTCTAGACATGTTCACTAAATTATATTTATAGGGCCTCCGTGATTGGGCTATATACTTCATATGCAGCTCCTATATTCCTTCGTATAACGTCTGGCAGAAACAAGCTCAAACCGGGTCCCTTCAGTCTAGGCAGATGGTCAACACCTATCGGTGCTATTGCAGTAGCATGGGTCACGTTTGTGGTAATAATGTTGTTTTTCCCACCAGGCGAAAGAACAACGGCACAGGATATGAGTACGTTGACATCTCCTTATAGCCTTATCTCTGCACTAACCTCGCCTGCGATCAGATTACTCTGTGGTACTCATTATGGCAGTATTCATTTTTGCATCACTGTCCTGGATGCTATCCGCTCACAAGTGGTTTAATGGTCCTGTAAATACGGTAGAGGGTCATGGCATGAGTACCGAGAGTACGGAAGAAAAGACATCCATGTAATAAGAGTCGTATTGTGCTTTAGTTTTATATTAAACGAATTCTTCCCTATTCACCATCTATTTCTTGTTCTAAAGCCGCGAACATTGTAAAAGCCGTATGTAGAGAAAGCTATTCACGGAGTCTTCGACATCTTAATTAAAGGACCTGTCGGAAA
>JASFDH010000260.1:0-29183 GCA_036937195.1 Nidularia pulvinata | reverse complement strand
AGTGCTTGGATGTATAGCGAGAACTGCTTCTCGTCCTTCACAAAGTCATTGATTTCACGTCGGTTGGGAGAGCCTCCGGCAGCCCCTGTGATGACAACGCGATCAGACATGACTGAAATATAGGACTAGTAGAGGGTTGTAATTGAGACTCAAAAGTTGACAATAAAGTCGCTGAATGTGAATAGGAAGACAGCGAGCTTTATATACTGTACTGCACAAGCATATACTCCGATTCAGTCGCAGGGGCTCTTGCCATCCCGAGCCTATCCGGCAGTTCGAGATCGGAGAAGAATTAGTTCTCCATTCTAACTGATTTGTATCAAACGCAGACGACTTATCTAGTACTCGATTGATCATAGCAGTGCTCTATAGATATACGTATCTGCGGTTTCCTAAAAAGACGCTCAGTCCAGGGGAAAGATCAAGGAGAGTGCATGAAATTATGCATGCCTTGTCGTAAGTACTGATTGCGGGGTACGAAGTTGCATGAACTGCAGCCTTGAACGTCATGATGCTTTATTTAATGCCATATATTTGTAAAGTATGAAGACACTGGCGGACGATATCCTGTAATGATCTAAGGACATCAGCGGCGATGCAATGCCAACTACGTACTTTGAATGAATCTGGATGGTCCCATGCCCATTTCATGGGGTTAATATCGGAGTTATTGCTTTTGAGGATGCGGGGTATGTAAGTATTGCCCCAAGTCAATTGGACGGAGGTTATCTCCTAAGGATCCGATACAAGCGGTGCGAAGATGATACTGCGTATGAACGATGATAAGATCCGTGGTGTTTATGAGTTGGTTGGCACTTGTTCCACTTCTCGTGTAAGAAGTTTTGCAAGGACTGATATGTAGGCCTAATGCTTGACTTACTAAATAAGTCAGTAGGTTTTTACACCCTAAGCTGCGATTAGTAAAAAACGTATCGAGCTCTCGAACCGGAAGTAATCTACTTTCATTTCTCGGGAATGCTAGAAGATGAGGGGTTATTGCGAGCGCAGGAATAGCAGGGAGATGCATTTGGAGTTAATCAGCGCTCCGATAAGATTCCAGTCAACTTATCATCTGTCACAAATCACTGGTAAATGTAAGAAGGCCATTTGACTAGGAGGTGCTACTAATAGCGTAGGATAGTGTGGAACGCATAACCTGAGAGTGCTCGAAAATCACAGCAACGTACAGGAACAGTGGTGGTACTCGTAAGGCGATCGAGTGTCGACGTTATTGGCGGCAAGAGTCTTAGGAAACTCTCCTTCTTCTCTGTCACGGTTGTGGTCTAGTTTATCTTGGGTGGGAGCCGCGGGGCGATCTGGCAGCAACCCGCTGCCGCTGGGCTCCAGCCCGCCTGAGTTGGCCCACTGTGACCTGGGTCGAGACGCACCTCAAATGAGACCACGCGAAAAGGCTTACGTAAGTGCCTTCATCGATGTGCAGAACGACGTCAAGGCATCTCTACTTCGCGCGTCCTCCTCTCTTCCCTCTCATTCTTCCCCCACATAATACTATCCTCTCCCTCGTCCAACATAACAGTGCACTTAAGAGCTAGATAAAAAGCAAGGCACAGGTGAAGAGCAAGAGCGCGAGTAAAGGCACAACAAGTAAAGGGAAAGGTATCAAACACACGATGAAAGTACGCTCTTCCTGCTCATTTTGGAAGGAAAAGTGCAGCTAACAGGATCTCTTATATGTGTAGGTAGCAATAGAAGGATGCTGCCACGGCGAACTGGACAACATCTACCGCACTGTCGCGGCCCTCGAGCAGAAGAACGGCTACAAGGTCGACGTGCTACTTATCTGTGGCGACTTTCAGGCGATGCGGAACGAGGCGGATATGGAGACTATGGCGTGCCCTCCGAAATATAGGGCATTGCATGATTTTCATAAGTGAGTGCTGTGCTGTTGTGGTCGTTGGATTCGGGTTGGAGGTTTCTTCAGTTCGTAACGTCTGCTTGCTGTGGTCTTCGTACGGTGCCTCTTCAGTTATATTTTAGGGGCTTTTCGGTTCTATTAGTGGCAGTTGATTATGTCCATGCACTCCTTCCTGACCGCGTGTTTTGTCTCTAGGTACTATACGGGGGAGAAGAAGGCACCGGTGCTGACTATCGTGATTGGAGGGAATCATGAAGCGTCGAATTATATGTGGGAGCTGTAAGTGCTTTATGCCTTTCTTTTTCGTATTCATTTTCGCTCCCGCTTTCCATCTCTCTTCGTTGAGTCTATCGTTCCTCATCTTCATCTACCTCCTTCCACAACCCCTTCATTGCGCTTCCCTCTGCCTTTGGATTCCGTTTATCGCCCTTTCTTCATACCTACTCACCTTTCATGCCTCGTTCCCCGGCACGTTCCATTCTCCTAACATATTCTATGCTCCCTCGAAATGATCATTCTTCCCTCTTTTCCATGTTTCTTCATGCCTCATTTCCTGACCCAGGATAGACTTTTTCTTCATCTCATCACGTTCTTTCGCCTTCTGCCCACTGCGTTCCCCTTCATTTCCGCTCATCTTTCTACCCATTGCTCCAACTTGGAACCCTCGTTTTCCCATCTCCTTCCCTCCTCGTTCCCATGCCATTCTCGTCTTATATCCCACCCTTTCTTTCTTCGTTCCCCGGTTCATTTCGTTGGCTTTTCTCCGTTTAATTTCATCCTTTCCTTTTGTTGTACCATTCTATTCGCGTCTCCTACGCTCTGGGGTCGCTTTGTTCATTATTCCCACCCTTTCGTTAGCTGTTTCCGGCCCTCTTCATTCATCCAATCGAACCGCATTATCTGCCACCCATCGTCCCTGTTTTCTTATTCTTCTCATTTTGCGCTTCGTTCTCGTACATTACCATTGCTTTACTCTCGTTCCTCTCCTTATGCCTCGTTTCCGTTCCCGTTGTGACCTCCCACCCGGAGTGCACCACCTTCTCTTTCTCTGATCTCATTTCTGTCCTCGTTTCTTTTATCCCCCTTCATTTCTCAAACTATATTACATCTTCGTCCACCTCACTGGTCACTCGTTTCCAGCTCGTCATCTATTTCTTCTTACGCACTCTCCTTTCCTCCTTCCATGCCCTTTCAGTTCTCGATCCACCGGCCCGTTTTGTTTTTTCTACTGTGCACAATCTGTCCCAGTTGTCCCGAGCTTCTCGTTCCTCCTGCGCGACCGCGACCTTTCTTCGTCCCTGGTTCCTAGCTGGATTTGTCCGTCTGGTTTCACGCGATCCTGTTTCTCCTTTCACTTGTTCTTTATTTGTGGCTCCTCATTCAGCTTTCTGGACTCGCTCCTCCTGTGTCTGCTAGCTCTTTACTCCACCTTTAGGGCTTCCTCGTCTGTTCTTTTTCGCCCTCTTTCTTTCCTCATTTTATTCCCCTATTCCATCCTCCTTTCCTTTCTTCTTTCTTCCTTCGCTCCTCCTCCTACTCTTACTGACCTTGCTCCCCACCAGATACCATGGCGGCTGGCTTGCGCCGAACATCTACTTCCTAGGACACGCTGGCTGCGTGCAGCTCGATGGCATGCGCATCGCGGGCGCGTCGGGGATCTTTAATCACCATCATTTTGGGCTGGGTGAGCACGTCTTACATTGACTTGTTAGGTGTTTTTAGTTGAGGGATTGTGAGGGTTGGGTATCGTTATCCTTGGTCTCAACCTGATGCTGTTCATTGTGCGAGTGCACCGGTTTTTTCTTCTCATGTGAGGCCTTGGATGTTTTGCTCATACTCGTGCATAGGCTTTTTCTTCTCGTGCGAGTACCTTGACTTTTTTCTCCCATGAACGTCTCAACTTCTTGTCAAAAAATGAGCACCTCAGCTCGTTTTCTTATGCGTGTCTTCCCTCCTTTCTTTGTCCTTGTCTCTCTTGCTTCCTTCATATGATCGCCTCTTCTCGTACGGGTGTCCTTCCTCGTTCGATTCATATGCAAGGTTTTGCTCTTTCCTTTTGTATGGAATGTTCCCCTCTTCTTTCGATCGGAGACTCTTGCGAACATAGCAATCGTGCTTTTTTCTTCTCTCATGTCTTCCCGCCACCTTGTGCGCTACCACAGCTTCTTTTCCTCTTCGTATTCGTTTCTTGACTCTCGCTACTCGTACAAGTCGTTCGTTTTCGTCCGCCTCGCGCGCCTTTCTATTGTTTTTCCTATCTTTGCCTCATGTCCACACCGCTATCCATAGCAACTCCTCGGTTCCTTCCTGTCTATTTCCTCTCCTTCCTCTCCTTCCATTTTTTTCCAGTACAAACGCTAATCTTTTTTCACATTAGGACACTTCGAGTCCCCACCATACAACAATTCCACGATGCGTAGCATTTACCACGTTCGCGAGTTCTGCGTGCGTAAACTATCCCTCGTAAGTCCTTTTACCTTATCCCCATGAACTCCTTCCTGCATGTAATCGTTCTCGCACCCCCCGCTTTGCTTACTCCCTTCTTCCCCAAGCTCTCGTCCCCCACCCTCTTCATGTCCCATGACTGGCCCCAATCTATCGAGCAGCACGGAGACCTCACCTTCCTCCTCAAGCGCAAAAAGCACTTTGCTGCGGACGTTGCATCCGGCCAGCTTGGGTCCCCGCCGATGATGGGGTTGCTGCGGACGCTGAAGCCAGCATGGTGGTTCTCAGCGCATCTGCATGTAAAATTTGAGGGGAGTATTCGACATGAGCATGAGAGCGCGAGTGAGAAGCTGGAGAAGGTACAGGAGGTACAGGTGAAGAACCCAGATGAGATCATGATCGAGGAGGATGATATTGAGATGGAGGGACAGCCGGCGGCGGTAAAAAACTCGAAGGAGATCATGATTGACGTGGTTGACGTAGTGGGAGCGGCGGAGGAAGAGGTGTTGAAGAATCCGGATGAGATTCTGATAGACCAGGAAAAGGATGTGGAAGTCGGAGTGGTGGAGGCGGCATTACAGCTGGACCTCACGGCACCTGAGCCTGCGCCTGAACTCACCGCTGGCGCAGCTTCCCAACAAGAACCACAACATGCACCCCCAGCACGCAATCCAGATGAAATACTTCTCTCGGACGAAGAAGACATCGTTCCTCCGCCTGCACCACCATCCCAAGACCTGCAATCCTCAACAATACAGCCCTCTCAAGCATCATCCTCCACACACGCATCGTCTGAAACAAAAACTCCACAATCCACTCAAACCCGAGCCCAAGCAAAAGGCTACTACGAGACCAAATTCCTTGCTTTGGACAAATGTCTTCCCCATCGCCACTTTCTCGAGGTAAGTTCTCCTGCTGCTTCCTTCCTTCCATTTCGAACCCGTCTCTTCTATTTCGTATTCCTGGACGACTCTTTGCTGCGCATTCCGTGGGTGGTCCTCTCTTTTCGCATTCATGGAATGGTTCGTTTCTTGATTCTTTATCGAAAAGACGTTCGTTCAAACCTTCATCCCTTCGAACTGAAGGCCTGCTCGCTCCATTTTCGTGTTCGCCGATTTTCATGTTTCCTGTGTCATCCGCTCGTTATGCATTTATATTCGTGCATTGATTGGCTCGCGTTCGCCTACTTTCCTACTTAATGTGCTTGTGCTTTTGCTCTTTTGTTTCGCCTCTTATTCTTCCGTAATACCTTGTTCATTTTTCTTTACCTTACTATTTCCCTCGCTAATCCGCACCTTTCGTCCCACAGGTGATCGACGTCCCACTACCATCCTCCTCCTGCGCCTCTTCCCCACCAAAACGCCCCAGAAGCCCCGCAGCCCACACATCCACCACTCCAAAACTGACTTTCGATCCCGAGTGGCTTGCCATCACACGAGCCTTCAACCCGTGGCTATCGCGCGCGCACTACCAGCGGCCATTCCCTCCGGAGGAGGAGGCCCGGGCGATGGTTGCAAAGGAGCTCGAGTGGGTGAAGGAGAACGTGTTAAAAGCTGAGGGAGAGGCCGGTAGAATGGAGGTGGAGGCGTGCCAGACGTTTGTAATGACCGCACCTGGACCTGGAGCCAAGGGTAAGGGGAGCGGGAGGGTGCAGCAACGTGAGTGCCCTTTCCATCTAAGGAGGATGGCGTGTTGATGCTTTGATTCACAGCACCATACTATCCCAATCCGCAGACGGATGCTTTCTGCCGGATGTTAGGGATCGAGAATCGGATGACTCCGACAGGTCGGGTTGCTAGGAGTGTGAACACTCATGCCAGGGTAGATATTTCTTCGTCCCAGAATGTAGGCTCCACACCTTCCCAGTCATCTTCATCGTCTCTTCTGAGCTCGAGCACTGTCGGGTCATAGTTGTAGACCACCTATACGAATCTCCTATTCGAGACATGTGAACGCCCTCATGTCAGTACATGAATATTTGCCTATATCACTGTAGAGGCTTTGCTATGCAGCATCCACTAGCAACTACCTTTAGCTATGTACTTCAGTCACACTGTTGTGCACCAGTTATAATGAAACCGCATTCCAGATGTTTGAGATTACCACTATGCTTCATTGCTTGAACACTTCGCCTATTAGGAAGGTTGTTGAACAATAAAGTTAGGTGAGACATAAAGAGGCGAGTGCGCGGAGAAGGTAGATTTGGGCAGAATATGGTGCATCGAGAGGACGGCCACATGGACACAAAGCAACGGGGCATTGTTGGTGCCGGAGAACGCGTGCATCCTCTCGGAGCAAGCACCTGCGCTGCCCATTGGGAAAGTCCAGCGTGTGCAGCTCTAGCAGGCTCCTGGTATATGTCCTCCAGCTTCGCTTATTTCCTCGTCGTGCGATTACGTAGACTAGCTTAGGATCTGGGCAGAGATGGGAAAGCATCTACTGGATGGAGAGGAGACATAGGATGGTGATCATGGTGGTGAGCTTTGGGAGCATCGCACACAAGGAGCTCACCACAAAACCTTTTTCAAACCTCCTGAGACCATACCCTAGTTCTCTGGTTAAGATTGGTGTCAATCCCAGTCACCCTTGCCTTCGTCTAGTCGTTATCGTGAGTAAAGTCGTCGTCAAGGACTTCCTTGTTGTATCCCGTACCAGGGGTCGTGCTGGCGATGTGTGTATAGAGTTCAATCGTTTAGTAGGCAGGACCATAGTATGTAGGACAGAACGAGCATACGAGCGTACCTGTCGGATTCGCCCTAAGTACTCCTTCAGAAGTTCGTGGCTACGGCGCTCCTGTCATCTCTTGCAACCTTTTTCTTCACAGGGAACCGCTCTACCTCCATTTGAGGGTAGCTTTGTTTTAGCACTATTGAACACATATCATCACTAGGAGGCGCAGGGATGCGGCACTTCTGGCAGAAAGAGGCAGCACTGAGTGAGGTCGGGAGCGGAAAGGGAGGAAAACAGGGAGCGGACGGAGAACTCTCCATGAATGGAACTTACACCCGGTTGACGTCCGGCCCGGCGTCCATCATGCGCGACCTCATGTTCCTTGAACCCAACATGAACTTGCACCACCATGTCCTATGATTCGCAGGCACTGAAGGTACTCCTCAGTTCACTACTTGAGCTTTCTGAACTTTCACGCTTGCAGGAGCTACCGAGCGTCGTGTCACGCGAAGACCGCGACAGGTTGACCTCCGCCACTACTCTGAACGCTGAGTCGAGGATTCTGCTTTACGAAGAGATGATTGAGCGTTATTCCGATTCGCGGCCATTCTTCCTGGTACGACTTGCGGAAACTCTTTCTCTGCTTCAATCGGGCCCGCTTGCTCTTGATCTCTATTATAAGGTGACGACTGGCTGTTGTATTTTTTTCTTATCAACTCAACCCAAACCCAACGTACCTTGAATCGCGACAGGTCCAGAATATTTTGTCTAATGTGGGAGTTATTGACAAGAGCTTGGACGCACTTATTCAAAGCTACGCTGATGAGGTCAATGAAGACGTCAGTAAAAGTTTGGACCTATCGCAGAAAAGTGGCACCTGATGGTTTTTCTCCTCTCTAAGTCCTGCTCCAGCTAATTCATCTCATCTCTCAGGATTTTTCTATCAGGTGTGGAAGCCCTCGAAGCAACACTTCTTTCCTACAACTTTACCACACCTACCACCGGGAGCTGAAGATGTCAAAGATCGATGGCAGGAAATGACCCTGGCAGGATCCCCTCTCTGTCCTTCGTATCTGACGAGGATCGCTATCGACACTCATCAATTGGAGAGTGTTTTTCTCCTCACAGAAGAGGTACATCTTATTTCAATAGAAACTATCCGCTTCTCCTCATTCTACCTAATGTTTCCAAGTCAATTCGAGACCTGATCCGGCGTGGTATTTCTGAAGGGACAGTGGAGTGTCTTCCCGAAAGCGCACTCCAAGACGCTGGCAAGATTAAGAGCATCTTGAGCGACACATTAGCGGTTTGTGTTTTTCCAATTCATTCTTGTTGAACTGAGATGACTAAGTGTTTATATTCGACGAAACCGTGGATCAGGCATGCAAGCTTCTCGATACACTCGTTTCCAATGTCCCGGCACTGGACAAGGACTCCGTTTGCCGTATCCACGCACAGCTCATGAATACCTGTCGATTTAGTGGCGAGCGGTACATACCTGCTGGAAGGACGCGTACGGAGACACGGAAGACTGTTGTCGTGTCAGGTGCATATACAATAGAATGCTGTCCATTCCCGGAGGTCGATGCGGAGGTCAGCTACAGCTGCAAGATGGCCAAGGTGGGACTTTGTATTGTGTGTGGATTGAGACTTTTATTTACTATGGATCTTTTTGCCCGTTTATAGCAATGGATCAAGTCCTGGAAGAACCCATTCGCAACAGCAAGCTGGATTCATTTAATATTCGTCAGATGCCATCCTTTCGAAGTATGTGATGAGGCTATCCTTATGCATGCTACTGCTACTTCATTTAATATCATCAAGCTAATTACGCTTCTTTCACGCTAGGATGGAAATGGACGCTTGGTACGGCTACTATCTTCTATTCCCCTAATGAAACATGGATATCCGCCCATTTCTATCGCACTGAATCAACGTGGAGAGTATTATACTGCGATCAATCAGGTATGAGCAGCAGTACTTTCTTTCACTCAGAGACCAACTCATCGCTGCTTATATTTTCAGGCATATGATGGTGACCATATTGCTTTAGTGCAGTGTATGTTGCGGGGCATGCAGGAAACCATTACGTCGGTACAATCATTGTAATTTCCTAAAAAAAACTTTGAGTCCCGGTTTCGATTTATGGCATAATCTAGTTGATTTGAGATCTTAGCCACTTCTTAAAGTTTCGTATTTGCCTGTGTGATAGCCATAACCAGGAGAACAGGGATTTCGTGAGATACACCGATGCGATTGGATACCATTCGACAATGATTTAGTAAACGCTATGGCAGTGCAGAGGGTTCTACTCACTTTGTACAGTCCTTAAAATTCCGCTATATAGAGGGCAAAGTTGATCAGAATCATAGAATTATGTTGCAAGGTCAAACAGCTCGGATCGAAGATGCATGCAAAGTTGAGGAAATATAGTTTCTTATCTCAACAATGTGGCTTTGGTACAGCAAACTCCCGATGTTTTAACGGAACACAAATCGTCTTTATATGATATCTTCCACAACTTGAAACATAACGACACAGACAAAAGGCGGGGAGTCATATCTGCAGAAATTTGGCAAATTTACTGGTGCTAGTATTTGTGGGCGTGTTTATTAGCACAGACATCCCTGAAAGTTGTGCAGTTGATCAATGTGAATGGAAATTTACGATAGGAGGATATACTGACGCCCACACTAGGAGCGTGGCATCCATAATAGCCTCCGCATGAACAACAGCTCCATCCCGACGGACAACCTGTCGAATAAATGTGAGATAGTTCTTATTACTCAGGGGGCAAAATTTTAGAGAACTGTACTCACTTGATTTGTCGGGACATTTTGCCCTCTTCTCCAAGAGGGTAACTCCGTCATCAGAGATGGCGCTCGCAAGTATACTGCAGATACTCAATAACAACACAAAGACGATCTGGAGGGAGGAATGAGAAAACTTCATATCTGTTCATGCAGTGCTCAATAATGCTACTAGATATTAGTGTGCACGAGAGACTCACTTGGATTCAGCGCGCCTTTATATGTTTTTCTTCGGACCGTACTTGGTCAGATGAGTGGTAGTCGTCTTCTGTAATAGGATCTACATCAATGCCAGTAAGTTGCAGAGGCGAGTACACATCTACTGTACATATGCATGTGTCAATGCTTATATGGAATTCATTCCAGCTGTCGCAGCCACTTTCATGATATAAACGATCAATGTGGAGATTCCCGAGTTCAAAGGGAGCTTACGAAGACTTTAAACGCCGTGACGAGAGTCACTGGGACCACTCCCGAAATCCAGAATGGGACATTATAGATACAAAGGCAGCAATGCCATAAATTTTCCAGTACGTTCACATTGAAATATCGCACTAGCTAGGGTAAGTATTATGTGGTCGTCGCTCTCTATTCACACCTACAAAAGTAAATGTAGAAGGGTCAGTGTCAAACCCTCAAAGAACCTGGTACTTTAGGACTCAGTTTCTTAGTATGATATGCGCCAATTTCAGTCTAGTTTAAACCTGTAAACACTTGTTTTATGAAACAGGCCGCGAGATAAGTCATGGAGAACTCAGTGAATATATTATATATATATTAGGAAAATCGACTTTGCATTGAGGCTATATTTTGCCCTCATCTTTTGTGGATATTGTATTGATAGTAATATAGATAATATGAGTATTTAAATCATATTTTTTGAAGCAGTCGTTAGTCCACTACATGGATCAAAAATTACGGAAAACCCTAGCTTGGCAAGAATTCATACACTACGAGCCGCAATCGGCATGGTATTTGTGCAACTTCAATGGCTCATGGAGGCTCAAAAAATGTATTTTATGCCAAATAAAAAATACTGGCATAAGTATATGATTATTAATTCTACCCCAAGAAATTGGAGCAAAATACTACCTAGATTTAAAGTCAATTTCCCCCAAAAATGTACAATATTCACATAATTCTCCATAACTTATTTTACAGCAAATTTTGAGAAATAGGCTTTTGCAGGCCAAAATCATGTTCAAATTAGTGCATTTAATACTAAGAAACCAAATCCTGAAAGTGCATGAGTTTCCAGGATTTGGCATTGGTCCATCTACATTTACTTTTTGTGGGTATGAGTACAGTCAATCCCCTCTTAATCCATACCCTTTGATGGATGTATCAGGATATAAGGGGTTATGGGTTTGGAGAGGTATGCTAAAAATGGGCTTGAAAAATAGAGAAAATTTGTATATATATATATATATATTTCAGGACTACATATCGGCACTACTGATATAGATTTAGACTAATTTTACTTGTAATGCCTACAATATCTGAACAAAGTCAGTTACAATGGTACCTCTCATACTCCTGGTATCCTCAAGGTAAAGTTGCATATTGAATGAGCCTAAGAGTGCTTCAATTTTGAACACAGCTGGGTTGTCTAAGTCACCGATGTGTTTGCTGATGGTCAATGCTGCCTTGAGATTGTTGTCTTTGAAATCATCTCCATCATTTATCTTGAGGTTCTTGCATGCTTCTCAATATTGAGTGGCTTGGGAACCATAGGAGTGATATTTTCAAGGTAAAGGCTTCATTTAATTCATTTTCCAGCTATTCAGTGGGTGCAGTGGCATATCCTAATTATTATAAGTTTGTTTTTTCAGCTATTCAGTGGCCTCAGTGGTGCATCACTCAAATGAGTAACAAATGAACTAATTATTTGACCATAAAATTAGGAGACTACAACTAATATAGTGGGCAAAACATATGGCTTTTGGCCATGGAGGGGTATGGGTTATGATATGCAATTTCCTGCAAACAAAGTTGATGGACAGCTTGGGCTATGGTGTATAAAGGGTTATGGGTTATTAGAGGTATGGGTTAAGAGGGGTTCAACTGTATTGCATTTAATATATTTCATCCTGTAAATAGTTTTAGCCACTTAGAATAGACATACATATGAATTCTGGATAGTCACTTTAGTGCTGGTGTTGTGTATCAAATCACATCAGTATGTCTCAGTAAAGCACATGTTCTCCTGGTTATAAGTCTCATACAAGGGAGCACAAACCAATGATTAAGGCCTAAAATTAATCATAAGTGAATGAATTCATACCAAGAACTCAAACAACTAGCTGAGACCAGTTGACCATTGGCAGTGATGAAGGCCTGCCAGTGTTAGCAATGGGGCACCTTTGTGAGTGGCCACAAGCACAGGTCTAGATTCATCATATGACTACATTGGGTGAATGGTGTCCTGCATGGCCTGCAATATAAACTCCACAAAAGGACCATGATAATTTTGATTCCCAACTGCCTGAGAATACACATAACCATTCTACTTTGAATAAAGTGAGCAAGTAGCTTGAGATCATAGATTCACTGCTTTAAGTCAGATATCATAGTCTCCATAATGTGCATATGTGATAGAGGCTGCTGAGACAAACAGATAGCTATGTTTCATGAGAGGGATAGATAAAAGCAGTCATGTCATATGCCTGTTATTTCTATTCTAGTGTCCAAGGAGGGTGGCAGATATAATCAACATTAAATCAGTAATATATAAAGAATAAACATAATTGAAACAGAGAACATCTTGTGATGGCCTGAAGTGATATTGCAGTGCTCAGATGATATAAATAGTTGTAGTATACAGTGTACACCAGGAAGATGGCATTTTAGTTTATAGAGGTTGTCTGTCATATCCCTATACAGTGCAGTGCATGCCATCTCCAGGCTGCTCACAATCAATCCCAATGCTTTCCTGACTTCCCACTCATCTCCAGCATTTACTCAGGTTTACTCTGGTCTGTTTCCATTTTTGTACTTACTTTGTTTCAGCCACATACTATACTTTTTGTAGTATGTCTCTTTTGCATTAACATTCAATTTGTACTCCTTAGTCCTTGTCATATGCTCTCTCTTTCTTAACCCACTTACTTCTCCATTGCACTAGTATGATTATAGTGCTCTATGTATTTACTCTGGTTACTAGACTTTCTAGTATTTAAGTACTTTGAATGTATTGTAGTACTTCAGTTTGTTAATTTTATTAGTCTCTCTACTTCTACTCAAATGGTTAAGCTACCTCCAAATCATCCTCACTCATCTCTACCTGATAATCTCGTCTCATTGTTGTACTTCATGCTCAACAAGATCTCTAGTCTCCAGAGATCCCTCCTGACCAAATCTTCAGTCAGGAAGTTGAGTATCAGTTGTCACTACACCTGAACCATACCACTCACTGTCATCTGTAAATTGGGTGTTAGGAACAAAGGAGGTGCAGCACATAAGCTGAAGCCATTGCCCATCTTGACTCTTTCTTTTGGTAGCACTCAAATGCATTTCCTGGAGATATTCCTGGAGTCTCTGGTGTCTCTCCCTGGCCACCATGCATATCCTATCTGTCCAGAACTCTAGCCTATATCCTGGAAAGCATGTTCATGACATTGTCTAAAACCTCAGAAACCTCAGAAACTCTATGGAAACCTGTGGAAACCTCAAAATATAGACAAATAAAATATAACTGCAATGGACCCAGAATTCAGAATATAACACATTATAGAGGCCTTGAAATAATGAACTAGAGAAGATGTAATGATAATAGCAAGAAGTTAGAGTATGACAGATTATAAAAGCCTTGGAGTAACAAAGCAGAAAGTTATGGAGATGATGAAAGAAAGACTTGCAACATGAAATATAGGAAAAATCAGAAGTCAAAAAGTTAACACCCCATTGAATATCTGCTAGACTTTCAAAGGCTGTGGCCTATCCCAATTCTATTCCCACAACGCATGAAAAGTAGCAAATGGATTCCTCCAGGACTTGTCCTATTTCTAGAAAAATTGTATCCCTAGGTGGATACAGCATGAATAGAAGAGCTAATCTATGCAAAATGAACAACCTTGCCTTGTCCATCTTGTAGATGTAGTCAACCTCAGCATTGACCTCTGGGAATGGGTAGTATGACCTTGCATGGTATTCATACAAGTCTTTTTGAGTTTTCATGTGCATTCCAGCAGGGGGCACCAACTGCCATAAAACTGTTCAGTTCACATGAAATGTGCATAAATAAACTGAATAGTGCTTTTGTCAAGGTAATCTGGATTAGACACAAGCACATTGAGAAGCTTATATGCCTGAAAACTGGTGTTGTCAGTGATAGTTACTGGCTACAAGGAAATGTAAACAGTCACTGTGTCATGCAAGATGCTTTTGATCTTGGCAGAATCTTGAAGAGGGCCATGTAGGGAGAAATTGGCCTCTACTTCAGAAATACTATTCTGCAATATGTTTTGGGATGCCTAACAAATGGTTGAGATATGGAATAAAAATAGGTAGGTATGATAGAAAGACACCTTTGATGTAAAAAAGAAAAAAAAGTTGCACTGATTGGTTTCAATACAGCATTTTATTAGATGGGCCAAGAAGATAGAGCCTGCCTCATTTTAGAGAATCCAATTGGTCTTTGAGTTCTAGATACCCAGTTGGTATATAAGGCTACTTGACAGGAAACAAGCACTGCTTTGACAGTTTCTAAACTGAAGATCTGGCAGGTAACAAGAACCTGTGGCACCACATTTTACAGGATGAAAGCAGGAGGTGCTACTAAGTGGCATGGTCAAATTTCTTGATTAGCATCATTAGCACAATATCCAACAAAAGCATGCAAGACATTGTCAACAATCTTCTATGCTAGACAGAATATCCTGGGCCTGGTGGATTATGGAGTTCAGTTGATGAGAAAAGATAAAATTCCCTCTTTATCTTATGATAGAGATTAAGAGCAAGCAAGTCCAATTCAAACAAAGAAAATTTTCTGTCAGTCATACATGAAGAATTGCCATGCATCAGACACCAGAATAGTGCTTGACCATTTCCTCATAGAGCAACATCCTTGACTGCAAATTGAATGAGGTGATCTGCATGAAGCTGACATGGTCTTCAAGAGAGAGATTTCTTGATGTCTCCTACATAGTTGACAACTTATACAGATTAAGCATGAAGAACTGAGAAGTAACTTTAGAGCCATTGAGTTGTAGATCATAGTGATGCAGGTTCAAGCTGAGCATATGATGACTAACATTGGAAGGGTTACATAGGGAAGCCTGAGAAAAGAACCCAGCTGAGCTCGAACAGCTACTGATGAATTCAACATCACTGGGAAATTCTGTTTACATATAGTTGTCCATCTGCAGACATCACCCTCTCCTGACTTTCCACTACCTCTGTTCTCACCTGTTTCAGCCTGACATCCCACTGGCCTGTGCCTATGAATGCTACTATTAACTTGATATATGAACACTGATTCTCCTCTTAATTAGGTGTGAGACAACTCTCAGGTGGGAAAAGACTGCAGGAACATTGTGGCCATGTAGGATGAATCTGGCAGTTAGGTGTGCTTCTCTTTTCACATTACACCTTCTTCTAATATACAAGCCTGAGAAAGATATTTTCAGGGTATCCATTGGTACACCAGCACAAGGCATTCCTCACCACTTATGACAATGAGGTCACAACTGCAAGATATAGGGAGTCCAGAGAGATGGAAATGACCATAGTATCTGATATCTCTGATGTATAAATGCTTCTGGCTCTTCATTTGATATTCAACACTTGTTATCTGGTTATCATATTCAACTACATAGAAGATGTTGCACCACTTCAACTGGGTATAAACTTGCCTATGCAGTAAATACTCACCATGATGTCTTACAGTTAAGAAGGAAATGATAGATCAGACTGTGAAGCAATACAAACAGTATTTATCCTGATTGGAGACAGAGGGAGCTGGTTTATTACCTGCTATCTAATCAAAAGCCTTATCAGCCATGTAATGTTAGACATTTCCCTAAACACTGTGTTTGAAGACCTGGTTTATTTTTTCCTTGTTAGCTGAAAATGGAGTGGTGAACCTAAGGAGGTGCATCTGGAATGGTTAAGGTTAACCACATTGGATGTTCTCCTGATGGGAGGGCTCTTTTGCAAGTTTTATGACAGTGCTCTGTCATAGTCTGCTTCTCAATTATTCTAGTGGCTCATTTCACTGTCTCCTCCTTGGTATCATAGCAATTAGTATTGTTTATGACAGTAATATTGTCACATCTTTTCCTTTTTCTTTTTTAAAAATACTATTTTTGGTGCACTGCAATTATGCTTTCCCAAAGCAGACTTCCAATTATCCCCCATGGAGATTGAGAAAGTTGGTATAAAAAGTACACAATATAGTGAACCCATACTGGGGACCAGTAATGAGATGCTACTGATGCACTGGTGACATTTCCAGACATAATAGACTTGATGCCTATGTTGATGTGCAGTTCAAGCAATGGGTCATTTCAGCCTAATATCAGCAGCAACATCATGTAACTTGACACTAAGATTTAATTAAAATTCTTTGTCAAGTCACTGTTCTCTCACACTGTTTTGCAGTCCTGAAGAAGCAGAAGAGATATAAAACCAGGGCTTGGTCTGTTTGGAGGAAAATTTAAGCCTCAATCTGTCAGGCACACAAACAATACACCCAATAGTGTGATGTTGAAGTTGTCAAATCACTCAGGGAGAAATAGGGATAAGGGAGTAAAGATGAGTACTGTATTACTAGTGGAGATATGACCAGCTCAAGACTGGGGTTCTGAGTACAAACAATGTAACTAAATACTACCTAACTCATGTACTATGCATGTACTACTCATGGTCTGTGCATGTAAGTAATGTGCTGTGTACATGTGTATTGTGCATGTAAGTAATGATTGATCATAAAAGAAGAAAGCCTTGTGTTGACCTCATGGGGCACAGTCACCTCATGGTATCCATGCAATGTCCATGTGTTATCTCAGAGATTAGATGTTCCTGTGATAGGTCCAGAAGATAAGATAATGATAATTGCCAAAAGAAAAGGTGAATTCATGACACAATCCTCCCTAGGTTGTGCTATGCTGTAAATAATTATTTTGGATCATGAGTGCATGAAATATTTCCACTTCTGGGTGCAGGACTTTCAGAATAAATGCAATGGGTTTGTGCCTCAGGAGTTGCAAAACAGGCAGGTGCCCATCTCATCTTTAGGCTGATCATGAATTATGTCATTGGTATTATTGCCTTCCATTACTCTCCTCATTATTTCATGCCAGACCTGGGTCAAACCCACAAGGTGTAATAAGCACCAACTGAGCTCCTGTGATTGCCCTGATTCACTTCAATATTCATGTTGGTTGCATGATTACCAGCTCCTATGAGCCACAATGATCTAAATCATTACATCTCCAGATGTGAAACAATGGCAAAAAATTGGAGGATGGCCTAAGGGTAATTTCTTTCAAATGTTAGATAGCCTGTATGTCATATTCATATTCCATAATAATAGTGAGACTGATAAAGGGGGTTGTCATAGCTCCATGCTCTTATATCTCAATGACTACAGCTGCTCCATAACCTCTCTTTAAAAAGTACCCCATGATCTTTATATGCTTGTTGTCATTACCTTGCCTCACATTACTGCTATGGAAACTCCATCTAAATGTACAGAGTACAATAGAGTTCTTCCAACACTAGCTTACAAAATACTCAGCCATTCACCACTAAATACTGGAGATTTGAAGAAGTCAGATTATAAATTAATGCATCCCTGGAATGTGTTCATGATTTTGATTTGCAATATGTCAAGCAAGTGTCAGTTGCAGAGGAGAAAAGGGTCCACAAGCTCTTGAAATGGTCATTGATGCCTGGAATTAAATGAGTGCAGTGCAGAAGGATCATTAGTTTGCTGAAGCTGAACACAAGAATGAATCATCAAAGGAGGCAAAAGGTGAGAATGAAATCATTCAGACCACTATCCAAGCTCTGTGCAAGGGCCACTCAAGAATCCAATGGAATTCAAAATGCCTGGCCATTTTTATGTAATTCCCTGTATTCATAAGGTGCCCCTCACAAGCATTTATCATTTTGGACATGAGAGATACAATAACTATCTAGAGTGCAGTCTGACTTCATCAAATGACAAAGTGAGTTTCTTACTTCTTGTATTTTAATCAGCTTCACTTACCTTTGTTTGATCATCAGGGTTTTCACCAGTGCACAAAACCATCAATTGGGGATTTTGCTTAATCATCACCATATCTCATAAATGCACCTTTCAATTATGATCAAATTTAACGTTACACTTCTGGATTTTCTTATTCATCAATATCTGGTAATGTTTGTTCCACACTCAAGTAGCTTGTTCAACATTTGCTAAGAATTCAGAGAAGGGATCTAATTACTAAAATGCCTATTCCTCTTGGATAATGCTGTTTACTATATATACATTGAATTATGGAAACACAGTGAATAATAATTAGCTGTGGTGTATGGCTCACATTGAGAAATCAAGAGCACAACTCGGGAACTGTATAGTGTGTATTATTTACAATAAATCTGTCTTGAAGTATAGCTGCAACTAACTTGCTTGAAATCTTTATCTATGAGTATCAACAAAGCCTCAGCAAAGAAAATTAGCAGAGAAATTAGTGAGAAATTCTGTTGGATAAATGAGTAGCTGATGGAAGCAAAGATTTTGCTCCATGATATATCCTAATTTAAAAGTTATTGAGAAAGTGTGCCGAACTTTCGGCTGTCTGGTCTTTGCATCTCTTGTAAGCACTCGCTGGTGGATTGCATTTATGATCGTGACCGCTTCCGGTTGGACGGGCCGAACCGAGGCTTTATTATGTTTGACTATGTTGATGTACAATACAATGTAGCCAACCCTAACCCTGTTCAACAATCATGTCGCATCTGCCCCACCATCGCACCGGACCGCGATAGAACAATCTTTCGACATAACTTGGCCCGACAGAGATCTACTCCACCTACTTCCTTGTCTTGTGTATTTTACTCGTCAACTTTTCGTCCTTTTTCAAAGCTGAAACCCATAGATAACATGTACGATGAGACCGCACAAGAACCAAGCAATGACATTTCGACTAGCACAGAAGGAGGCGCAGGTGTGTTATTGCAACATAATGCGTGCGTTGTGGATTTCACCTTATCTTTTAGATAAAGGAAATTGAAAGTCGGGCCCACGCATATGCAGCCCAGACGTCTCACATACAAAATCGTCTAATATCGGCCTTGGATACACTAGACGCGCTTCAAACCGTTCACTCCATAGAGTTGGAGTCGACCGTAAGAGAAAGGCAAATTTTAGCTGAAAATTTTCAGCGTTATATCGATGTTGTAAAAGCAGCCGAAATAGAGAGAGACGATCTTCGCGATGCAGTAATACAGCTAGTCGAGAAAGGTATGCAGTTTTGCGTTGGAATTGAACTCCAGAACTATTACACTTCGCTCATGACATTCTTTCGCTGTGCTCTTAGTTGAATTATCCAACGACTATAGCTCATGGCCGCACAGTCGAATCGAACTCTTCAGCCTTGCCGGTCCGTTGCTTTTTAACCTTATTTGCGTTATACACAGCTCTGGTTGGTTGAATAAGAGTGTCACTCTTTGCATAGATCCTATATCTAAGGGTGAACCTAAAGAAAATCATACCGACGAATCGAATGAGGAACTCCTCTCCTACGCTGCATCTCTCATTGAATCGCTGAAAAAACAACGCGACCTTGAACGAGAATCTCATAAGCTCACCCGGGAACAAGCACACAAGCGTATAATTTCACTCGAGGCGCAAGTTGCTCGCCGAGAAGCTGAGCTCGAAGCTAGTGTACATTCTCTCACAGGAAATTTTTTCCAAGGTTCTGACCCTGTGGTCCCGGGAGAGGTGTATAGGTTCCCAGAATTGAATGGACCTACAGCAAATGAGCCAGCGATAAAGATGCTCGATCTAAGCATTTCGAGGAATAAAGCATTAGAGCTGGAAATCAAATCTTTATTCATGCAGGTAGCTGGTTAATTTCTTTCATTCTGAATTCCTTTCTGATAGCGATTCTAGCTCGAAAGAGCTCGCTCCTCATCTCTGCCGTCAATGTCACAAATATCCCCACAAGCTGGGTCCATAGCAGACGACCATGAAAAGAATGCACTCACAGGGATATTTTCTGAGCTTCCCGGTCACCTAGAAATGCAGAGTGTAAATCAAATGTCCTTCCCTTCGAAAGATTCTTCTCATACCTGTGGTACTGGGAGGGCTTTGGATGGCGTTAAAGAAATCTCGCATTGGAGTAATGCGCCATTTCCGCCTTCTCTAGAAGCTCCTGTAGACTCGGACGAAACCATTCGCACATGGCCGCCAGAGGATATAGCAAAGAATGATCACCGAGTGACTGCAATTCTTGATGGTCAGATCTTAGAGTTGGCTGCGCAAGCAGACGCATTCAAAGATGAAAGGAAGGCTCTCGTTGACCTCATCGCCCAAGAAGACCAAGTACGTTTGATCTGCCGGCCTTGGTGGAGTTACTACTGAAGAAATTTGGCATCAGTCCAGTTCATCCCCGTCACCCGTCGGTATTATGAAACGTCTCTCAGGGCTCGAGAAGGAATGCATTCAGTAAGCAAGCTACTCAGTCGACTCCGAAAGAAAAGATACCATGTTTGACGCGTGATTGCTTCCTACTCAGATTACGACGATCTGAATGGAATCTCCGCCAACAGTTAGAAGCAAACCGTGTCGACGCTCATGCCCGGGAACTCGAGCTGTTAGGGGAAATTCAAGCCCTGAAACAACGGGTATCAGAGTTCGTGCCAGTATCGGTGCGTTTTCCATAAATATTCCAAAATGTTTTGCCATTTTGACTACTAGAGTTCTCAGGACTCTTCTGGCAATAATCCTCTTGAAGCGGAGGACGGTGAAATATCTATGGAACTTGCCACTCCTCTCCATCCAATTAGCATGATACTCACACGGTCGCAATCACCATCTTGCTCGCCGCCTTTTGGCATACGATGCCGAAGTGCAAATATGGACCCACAAGTTACCGCCCTCCCAGCATCTTCAGTGGAATCTATATCAGGGTACTCTTCAGGATCCCGGTCTCCGAGAATCACGCAGGCAAACCTTTCCTTACCGTCACCGAATTTCGCCTTCTCGCCTTCGTCCACCTGTATCGTCGAGTTGGATCGACTTGAAGACGAGTTGGCTTCGGCTCAGGAGCGCCTCAGAGAGGGAGAGCTCGCACTAGACGAAGTTCAAACTGTTTTGGACTCCATGCAATTTCCAGGTCTTGATCAGTGATATATGATCTGACGGCCGGAGCGAAGCCTACATTCTTATATCTATTCCATCTGATTTCGTTGTTCTTAAGTACACTCTGTGTTTACCTTGCTTTGATCGCGTACTATCCCCACAGACACCTCGAAATGTACTATCTAATTGCCATTATTGCACAATTCTCTGATTAGGATCATCCAGCTGTAAATTTATGACATTAGTGTATGTATATCATTGACATATCTATCTCAGGTATCTACACCTATGCCACATGTCTAAGTTGAAATGTCGGGCGATCTTTCCTCCCCGATCTTTTTCCTGGTCAAGCTCTCCTTTTCCTTACCTTTGCCATTCTTTCGCCTGTTACTGCATGACTGAATTATTCAGAGCTATCACTATTCTTGGGACGTGTAGGCAATATATACCTCGTTCCTCCACACAATCAACTCTCCCACGGAAATGAAAGATCCAATCGTTCGCGTATGCAGCAGTTCCGATGGCAATGGTGGAATACAGGCCGGTCCATGATTCATTTTCTTTGTGTTCCCTATAATGGCACGGTTGGAAGAGAGCGGTCGTCGAAGCCGTAAATGACGGGATATTGACTTTTTATTTATTTTTTTCGGAACCCCCAAACATGAGCTTTTGTATGACATTCAATACGAGTCGAGGAATGAGAGGGACTCGCGAAAATGAAGCACTATTTATTGAAGAATATAGATAGCTCAATCGCCTTCTAATTTCCTCCACTGTGTGTTCTTCCACTTGGACAAGTTGGATTTCAGATAACAGAATGTAGTCGCAGGCGGTAGAAGAGTCGACTAAGTCGATCTTACACCTCCTTGGTCCTTGTTACAGCTGCCACTTTGTCAGCGTGACGCGGAATCGGACCGTGTGCGCAGTGCCGGATCCCGATGGCGAAAGACTGCAAGCATCACAGCCTGATCACTCCTATCGCCACAAACTGATTTCTCACCCTTTCAAACTTAAGATCATCAGATCTCCCTTGTTCGAAAGGTTTGTTACGAAATAACCATAAAAATAACCAAAGCTATTGGATTCAATTTCCGGTAAAAAAAAAGCAAGTAAAAGCAGATAGCAGTAAAAGGTAAGTACAGTTTAAAACCACGAAAAAATTGCAGAGTTTATGTTCAATCTACCGATTCTATCATTCCAAAAGTAGATCGTTTATATCAAAACATTGCTCCTATTCAGATTATAGTTGATTACTGCACCGGCGATCAGGTTTGCAACATATCCACGCTGGTAGTCCCAGGAGGCTCATTTTGCCTAGGGCACGCTATGATGGGCGTCGCTGGGGTCGTCACCCTCGCCATATTTCCATCCACGGGCTTTTCGAAGCGTTTCAGACTCCCGCAAGTCTACGTGGCGTTATTATACTGGACAATCTGTGCTAGCGTTGTGTGCCTTCCGAAAAAATGAAGAAGGGCGACGCCTGTCTCCACATAGGAGTTGCAACATTCATAAACGAGCCAGTACAAAGAATGACCATTGACAGGCTTAATACCCGTGCCCTAACGTGTTCTACGACGCACGCAGTGTGCCCATTATTGCGCTCCAAGTACGGTTGGCGGCCTCGAATTCAGTGGCGTGGGGTGTAATGGTGAGTGGCAGCTACAGCAGCAGTAATGACCACGCCTGCACTCTGTAAAGCAGAAGGTAGATCCTCTAGATCTCTGGGAAACATCATTTGGCTCTTCAATGCCTGCCGAAGAGTCTGGTGGAGTTCTTCCGGACGAGGGTTACTCAGAAGGTAGGTAAGAGCAGTGGTGGCAGCGGGGGAGTGAATTCCCGCAGAAAAAGACATGTTATCCTCCCTGTTCCGGATAGATCGAGCGAGAGCAGCCATGTTCATGGCGAAGAGAGCAGGGGCTATAATTCAAAGCGTTGTATAGTGGACGTTGAGTGGAGGTGGTATTTATATGCATGAGGAAGTGAATCTTAAATAAAAAGAGGAATGCTATTGAGTGACTCGACGGTCCAAGCGAAGTGGTTAGCCGCGATGTGTTTCTATCAAAGCATGATCCTAACGACCACCACACCTCCAAAAAACCATAAGTAGCCATTTTGCTGAATGGACCAAGCTTGCACTATTCAGACGGCTATTGTTTACGAAAGGGAACACAGTCGTAAGCAAAGGTCGATGCGGAAGGTTTGGCGCTCTTACCACTAAAAAATGGGAGCAAAAAAGTGTACCACTCACATAAATACTATCGTATACTGAAATATCGGACAGCAATCGCAGTGTAGTCAGTAAACAAACACTCTGTTGTCGGCAGACCGAAAATAATATATTCATAAAAGTCGCTTTGTCGTTCTTTAATGAACCCTCCCAGAATGATTGTACAAGCTGGGCTGAGATAGCACTATCGATATCTGCTATGTGACAAAGAACGCCAGACGCTTTGCGTAAGGTTCATCGATTTCTAGAACACTGCGCCCACCATGTGGTTGCCTGTCAATGAGCATGCGTCCTGTCAATGTTTATTGGGTAACTCGTAAGAATTCGCTTGAGCATTCCAACTAAGCTTTAACTGTTTGTAACTACCACGCGGGTTAGAATCGAGTATCCAATACATAGGAAGGCAGCAACACTATTCAGGAGTGGGGTCCGCGGGGATAATAAGAAGGTAGCGAGTCTCGCGACTCGGCAAGAACGAAGTGGCTCGGGGTCAAAGCGGCAGGAACATGGAACGCGTGCTGCACATGGTTTAGAGGGCACCTTGGACCCTAGATGGTTCCGTGCGTGTTTAAAATGAATACCCAAATGAATAGCATTAAAGCTTATAATGGCGCTTCTGGGGCAACAACGTCGTCATAATTAGTGGAAGAGCTATAGCCTTATGGCCCCTCGGTTGAACCACGTAGGGACTAGTAGAAGACGATGCTGGGTAATTGTATGCCGGAAACGTGTAGATAAAATATCTTGATTAGGCAGTGAACTCTTCCCGGTAATTTATTGGTAGGCGTTGGTTTGTGCGAGGTTCACGCGAGAAGGGCCGCCATAGACGGACTCTTACTAGCGTTTTCTCGGAGGTGCTCCCTTGCACTGGGCTAGGACGCAAGAGAAAATACAATCTGAAGAGCTTGATTTTCCGGGCTCCGAGTTCTCCAGGGAAAGAACCTGTAGAAGCTAGAATGTTCCCTGATAGTTGAAGAACTTAGCCTCATCCACAGACAAATGATTAACAGGAATATTACTCCACGTTCCAAGGACTTTAGAAAAGACAGCAGAAAACGAACCTGAGTCTAATAATAAAGGGAACAGTCACTAGGGTTCCAGAAAATTTCTGTAAATGTCGCTAGAAAATAAATGATAGCAATTGACTTCAAATACGGAGAAAGAACCTAGAATTCTCTATGAAGATAAGACACGTGCAGATTCACCGCATTGCTGTGAGCGTACCAAACATGAATGGGTTGGCATGAAACGTGAAACATTGAAAAGCATCATTTGCCTGCTCAGGTGAACCGAGAACTGTATTTGTGCTGTCGGATCCCTTGATATGTGTATTGATTTATGGCGAGCCAGCAAACTCCACAATTCAACGGTTTACTCGTATGATGCTGCCATGGTAAGCTGGGAGATCTCAAATCGATGCCGGCATTAAATATGAGGAATTACATCTGATACATTTATTGATAGGTGGCGCTACGAATAGTGGATAGATACGTACATTGCGGTGAGATGATATCCCACATCTTGCTTGTACTTGGGGCGCGAGGAGGTCTTGTAGTATATGCGGTACGGTTGAAACAAGCTGGGAAATGATATATATTTGTCCAAGCAATAATAGCACGTTCCTAGATCCACCAAGAGCGCGAGTGTATCTTTGATGATGAGTTAACTGACAGAACCTATGACTCTTGTGATAGAGCCACAGGATTTCTCCGATATTGATAATTTTACAAGTACTCACTGCACTGACGGCTCCAAATGTGAAGTGTACCGCCCAACGATTATGTTTGACGTTTGGGAGCCATACGCGGAAAGGAAACTGCAATGAAACTGACAACGCCAATCGTGTACGAACCTCTTAACAGGGAGGTCTATTTTCTTTTTCTACGGTCGCCGTGTACCCCACCAAGAAATCCCGGGATGAAATAAATGTATACGATCCAAAGCTACATACCTTGTAAAATCAGTAATGTCTCATTCGTGGCTATCCTTGAATACATTATGAGCACAACAGACCTCGGGGGCCGCGTCTCCGAGTCAACATGGTTGACGTAGTATTAAGGCAAGTATATCCAGAGATACTCACCATAAAGACGGACGACTCAGCTCAGGCACATGATCTTCAATCAACGGTCACGGTATTAGTAAACTGTTCGACTCGTCGTCCACATGTATAGAAAGCAAACCACTAAAAATAGCTCACAACCAAGAATCGGCCAATACTCCCCACCATGACTTCGAAGACCTTGGGAAATCAAAGATGTTTCATTTTCGGTTTGATCAATGCACCCATCAGATAGATGAATGTAAAGAGACAGTGCAGGCAGAATAACCTGTTTCCTGAGCCATGTGTTTCGGACACGCGGCACATAGGTGAGTGCTACCTTGATTTTGAGCATCGCAGTTAGAAAATTGAGAGATGCATTGAAGCCTAAAACTGTGACCTAGTGGAAAATGCTCACTATTAGAGAAATATTTCAACGATAATATAACCATAAATAAACACACAACCATACTATTTTATGCCCTTTCCCACTACGATGAGAAAGAAATAGACCCGTATCAATGATGTTTCATTATCAGAGTGATCGATGCCGCCTAGGTATAGCCACTCATATACATCTTCAGATAGATGCATACGCGTTCCTCACATTCAACAGTGGTCGAAATAATTTCGGAGACTACTACTGGACCTGGGTCGTGGGGATACTGGATACAAACAGACAGTATTGTTGTTAGCACGGCTACTTGTATCGTTACCGAGGATAAAGAACAGGCTCACAGAACTCCGTTTTATCACTTGGCATGGTGACAACTCTGCCATATCCTGTATAAGCCTTAATACGAGGCTGCGAGAAAAGGAGGTTCAGTCATCGGGGATTTATAGGAATAGAACAAGTCGTAACTTGATAGAACGGGTCAAAGGCAGAAATAGGAAACTGAACAAACAGAGAACAGATCCAGAAGAAACGGAAGCGCAACCCAAACAGAGTAACAAAACCCACGCTGCACGCACTTGGGTATGCTTCGGGCGCGAAAATGCGTGGTATATTTTTCTCGGACGTGCCAATGTCAGTTGAATCATACCTGGTGCTTCTAGAAGCACTGGTATGTTGCGCATGATGCGATATCTGAAAGAAGGCCAAGAACCACGAAACAGCACTTGCATCAGCGCATTGAACTGGAAGGAGCAACCAGGGGAAGGGCCGGACGTGAAAATCCCTGGATCGAACAGATGATGCCGATAGAGAAGTACATAGGTAGAGATGAAAGGTAGGAGGGAAGATCGGAACTTGGTAGTCGATAAGACATAGGTCATGAGAAATATTATCTCAACTGCATGGCATCCCCCAATTGCATGTACTCTACCTCCGCTGCCTTTGATACGGGGTACGTGTATGGTAGATGTGAAATGAAATGTCTCGAAACAGAGATAGTCACACTACATCAGTACAAACAAGAATATCAGGACCAGAGGAAGATCCTTAGAGGGAAGATATCAAAAGCGAATAGATGGTGCAGATGGTACTGCGGATCGAGGTAGTTGGGTAGGGACGGCAGGTAAGAAGTAGGGTATGACTCGGTGAACAGATACGAGAAACTATTACCTCAACTGCACAGTATACCCGTACTACCAGCACTCCACCTCCTCGACCTCCGATATGGAGTACAAATAAGGTAGGTGTAGAAAAAAATAGAATAGAAGAAAGTGAGCTAGGCAGATAGCAGTAAAGAAGCAGTGGTGGAACGCCCGAGCTGTTGATCAAGCGTATATGTGTTATAAGCAGGAAGGGATCGACAGACGACAGACGATGGACGCCACCAGTTGGGCGCTTGGCAAGACAAAGCTCAGTAGAGGAAGAAGAGCTGTTGAGCCGTGAGCGCAGGGGAAGAGGCCGAAAGCAGGCCGAAGACGGGACGCCGCTTGGCCTAGGGGCTGAATTGCTGGTGAGTCACTAACGTACGGCAGCGCGGTGCTCCTGTTGGCGCTACACCACGAGAATGAAATTGGAGCGAAAATGGAACGGGAAGAAAAGAAATAATAAGGTTCCGTCCAGCTGCAAGACGCCCAGAATGATAATTTTTGAACGCAAAAAATAAAGTTCAGTCGAGTGCCCACGTCCGGGTTGGCACTACGCCGGGAGAACGAAAATAGAAGCTGGATACAAAATTATAAAATATAAAGTTCAGTTGACCAGCACCGTGGCCAGACTGATAATTCATAAAAAGAAAATCGAAAGGGGACCAACATGAAGAGTTTACGCAGGAAGTGGAGAATCAAAGCACAAGATGATCTCACGTGCATAGCTGAACGACGTAGTACTGTCCTAGTCGGAATTGAGCATCCGGGGCGCGCACTGTCACCCAAAGAGTCGATCCTCGAATGAATAAATGACCAGAATCCACTCGAATGGCCGCTCTTTTTCTGCCATCCTGTTCTGTTCAAGTTCTGTTATTAGCTGAGTGATAGATCGGTAGTCCGTCAGAAGCGGTACGCTAGATGGATAGATGGATGTATAGATGGATGGGTGGATGGGTGGTGGGACGAACCTTAACTTGGCCTTCTTGAGCAAGCGCATCTGTTCGTACATCATTCCAGTGCGCATCTGTTCACGCATCGATATCTTCCATGATAGATGGTTCGATTCGGGAGCTGATTTTGGCAGGCAGCTACGACAAGACATGAGTATTCAGTCATCTTCGTGTTCTCTGGCAGCTGACTGTCCCTGAGGATGCGCTGTAGTTGAAAGTTCTCTGGCGTATTGCGTTCTCGCGTCACCGCCTGGAGACGGTATGTGATAATTGGGTCGTGATGCAGAAGCAGAATGGGAAAATCAGCTTGAAATACGCATCTGTTCGTGCATTGTTACGGCGCATCTGTTGGTGGATCGTTCACGAATCGGAATCTGTTCATGGTTGCTGATTCGATTCAGGGACTGATAATGGATACATCCACTTACCAGATACGGTGGCTCTTGTGTGGGGAAGGCGCATTCTGTTCTGGCTTTTCCGGAACTCGGTGTCATTGCAAGTTGGCGTATTACGTTGTGGTAGGTGGGTTTGTAGTGGGTGTCGTACCTGGAGACGGTATGTGATTAGAAAAATGGAATATGATGCGGAGGTGGGATGGGAATGGAAAGTACGAATCAGGATATCTAGCTCCAACAAAACAAGAGAAACTAAAATGGCGAAGGACACCGCTGAAGCATGCTCTTGCGTTTGAGAAAAAATGCAACGTACAGGAACGATAGCAGAGCCCAAAATGATTTTTTTTCGGCGGTGGTAGGCTCCAGGAAACAACTCCCTGATGCTGAAAGCAAGATGCCATGACCGCCGGGAGACGCCAGCGCGTCATCATGATGGACACCGACGCCACAAAGGCTGAGCGCTGGGGAAGCACTCGCACGACCAGGTCCGCATGGCCCGGACGGGAGAAGGGAGGTGGACGACCACTGCCCGGACCAGCGGGTGCGCCGAATGTTCAACACGGATGATGCAGGATTTGGGCGAAGCTCGAGAAATACAGTCACACAAGACGATGATGGTAGTGGTGTTCAGCCTGGTATTCTGATATACCGCAATATTCTTTGCGGTGCGTTCAGTACTGGCCGATAGAACTTTGCTCCTTCCTGTCGCTGCAGAATGCAATGTCCGTTGAATCCCAGAATAAGTGCTGTTGAGTTTGATGTCGTCAGCCAAGGTGATCAAGGAAGGTGGGGATAACTATACCACACAGAGTTGCTGCCCGGTGATGATGGACGGGCGGAATTGAACTACTCAAGTCTGGGGCAAGAACGGATGGGGCAAGAGACAAAGAATAAGGAAAGGAAGAGAAGGCGCGACTTTCCGGGCCAGTGCAGATAATCT
>JASFDH010000259.1:0-29207 GCA_036937195.1 Nidularia pulvinata | reverse complement strand
CACCATCCTCCCAACCCACATCGCATCCCGCGCTCCAAAGGCACCGAGCAGCTCGAGCACTCGGTTCCCTCCGTGCTCGACAGTGCCGCCGCTATTCTGACATCGATCGAAGACCCAGAAGGTGGTGAGCAGGTCGCCGTGGTGGCACCCATTACTACGAGTCCCCTTGGGGACATATTTGGTCTTGGGGCTGGTCGGAGCAGCGGGTTCGCCAGCCCGATTGGGAGCTTGCGCAGTCGCAGCCCCAGTCCTCTAGGTGGCAGGAGCCCAGTGGGAAGGGAGGCGCCTTCTCTGTTACTGAACATTCCCCAGCCCATGAGTCCTTCGAGTGCACATGTCACTCCTGCGTCAGCGAGCTCGCCGCAAACAGCCCCTGCAGCCCCTGTCATTCACGTTGCGCCACAGCTTGAGTCTGCCCCTAGTACGAGTTCTGATGCTGCCACGTCCGGCACCACCCCCTCGATCGTGACCCCGACCTCAGCCTATTTCTCCACCACTTCCTCCATCCCTGAATCTGAGTCCTCCTCGCCCACTACCACAACCCTCCAGCATCCCCCGCACCCGCTTCCCCCATCTCCACGCCACGGCCGTCCCAACACCGTTGCGTCTCCCACCAGCACCACTGGCACCTCGCATCCCCCGTCCCCCTCCTCCGCACCCACCAAGCGCCTCTCCTTCATGTCCTACTCGGACCTCCTCTCATCTACACCCGCATCTACCCTCCCGCTCTCCTCCCTCACCACCGCCGCCTCCACCTCCGAGCCGCCACCACACATCCCCTCCCTGCAGCAGCACACCTCGCCGTCGGGCGCAGCGTCCGCCGCAGGCAGCTTGCGTGGGTTCCCTCTAGGTGGGGTCACGCACCCAGGGAAAAGGGATAGTATTTTGTTGATGGATGACCTTGGAGGCGAGTGGGAAAGGGAAGGGCTTGGGCGCGGGCTGGAGGAGAGGCTGGAGAGGCTGATGCCGGTGGGGTCTCCAGTGGGTGTAGGGCTAGGGGTGCAGGGGAAGGCGTGAGGGGGGTCAGAGTACAGGGAGGGGGGGTGAGCGGGCTTGGGGTGTGAGCCGGTGTGGGGCGTGTGCGGGAAGAGGGCGTAAGCGTGCAAAGGGCATGATTAGGAGCGAGGAGGTACCATCAACGCTGGCGCTCATGCCAAATTTACGTGCAATGGGTCAAACACTGCCCGGTGGTTCTAGGCGGAGGTGAGTTGCTGCCACCTCGGCATGCGTTGGCACCAGACCGGCGCTGACGCAGGTGACAGAGCGCATTCAAGATTATGGGTGCCCATACTCGCAGTTTCTCATTCATCATTCGCCGTCGCCGTACGATAACCACTGAAGCCTGTTACCCCAGCATATGCACACCCTTCATCGCTGCCCATGCTTTCCTTGTTCGCCATCGCCGTCTCATTCAGGTCCCCTTATGCTGCTCTGCCTGTCTCATTTCGTACCCTCCTGCTGTTCTCCCGTGTTCGTCTTGTCTTGCTCAGTCCGGTCTACAACGCCTACCTTCTATGTCTTTCCTCCTCCCCCATTCCTTTGACCCACTCGCCTCGTTTTTATCTTCCTTAATCTTATCAAAACCCAGCTACTTATCCATGTACTAATCTTCCATCCACACTCAAATCCTTCTCTCGCTTAATCCCCTACGATATATTACCTACCTAATTTTTTATTTAGTGTTCTTTGTTTCTTCTATTGATGGTCAGCCCGCGTTAGCTTCTATATTCATGTTCTATTTTGTATCTTGGAATTATTTACCCAGACTCCTTCCCATTTCTGGGGAAAGAGAAAGAAAGCGGCGAGAGCGATGATGCTTCATCTCAGTGCTAGGAGTGTTGTGCTAATTACGACTACCTCATTGTATGCTGGTATTATCATAAACATTATTCGTTCGTTCTCTTGCTCCGGCTGCTGGCAAAACTTGCAGGCTTTGTTTGGCCTTTATTTGGAGGCAAGGGTGACGTGTCTCACTTTATTGAACCTATGCAGCCTGCTGAAAAATTTTGAACAGCGGGCTGCACCACTAAGGAAAATTTTAAACGTATAATTAGTAACACAAGTTGAAAAGGCTTTGAAGTATCAATAGAAATGTTTGCAATATCAATAGTAGGGAATGAAACTATTTGAAAAGAGCACGTTCTATATTATTCTGGGCAGTGTTCGTAGCGCATATCCTCTCTGTTTTTCTCTGTCAGCAACCGTCATACACACACCCCATATATTAGCTCTTCTGATGTGAGTCGTGCACATCAACCCTATGTATTTCATCCCAGTGTGTATCATGCACACATACTCATTAATTTTTCTGCTCTCGTGCATCATACACGTCCACCCTATATTTTTTTATCCCGGTTTGCGTCGTACACATACGCCCTATATTTCCATCCTGATATACCTCGTATACACGTACTGAATATCTTTTATTTCAGTGCGCGTCGCACATATCCAACTTATATTTTATTCAAATGTGCATCTTACGCATGCTCCATATATTTTTTCTGCCGGTGTGCGTCATGCACATGTTCCTGTTCATTTTGTCTTGTGTGCGTCGCGCATATGCGCCCTATATATTTTCTACTAAGGTATGTTGCACACATCCACCCTATATATTTTATTCCAAAGTGCGTCGTGCACACTTCCTATATTTTTTCTGCCAGTGTGCATCGCGCACAAGCTTCCTATCTTTTTTTGACCAGTTTGCGTTGTGCATATGCTCCCTACATTTCCTTTCATGGTGCGCATCATGCACCATTAAAATAAACGACGCAGTCTCGACGACATCAGAGACAGTTTGTCCTCAGAAGGATAGGGGGGGATTCCAAGAGGGCAAACGGATGAGTACATGCAACAATAGTAGACTACCTATATACTATGAAATGTGAAACATGTATACTAATACAGTTAGCTATATAAAAACCACAAGAATGTAAACTAAAGGAAGTGAGATGTGTGTGTAAATGCAGTGACATCGCCAAACACCCGTAAACTGTGATCCAATATTCCAACACGCACACGCTACCTGTATTTTTTATCTCAGCGAGCATCGCGCACATCCACCGCTATATGATGATGCTTGGGATACAAAGGAATCCGATAGTGAGTAGATAATTAATAACACAATTGTGGCAAATAAACACGATTATTTTGTTCTTTTTAAATCAATCTTGCATGCCCTTATATTTAGAATGATGTATTGTGCAAAAAAAAAAAAAGAAGGAAAATAGTGCAGAACTGAGAGAGAAAATACCTGGATTTGTCCGTCTCAAGATTTAAACGACAATAGGCTGTCACGTTTCACGTGATCTGGACAAAGCCGAAGTGCAGATGGTTCATCCCCACCAGTGTCAGTGTCATGAGCAAAATGACGTTGAGCCGGTATTTATCTTTGGCTGCCTTGCCAAACACCAGGGTACACAAGGAGTGCCTCTCCCTCGTTGCTTGCCCTGCGAATTGCGGCTTCTCTATCATCCCGAACACCGTGGTGCGTATGTTGTACCTCTCTGTTAGGCGTAACATATTATTTCTCCCCTTCAAGAGGTATATGAGCTACGGAAAGAGCCCTCAGCGGCCCTGTGCAGAGTGCATCGCCGGGGCTGATTTACCCTGTCTCGGGCATTCGCCGTTATCTATTTGAGGCCGACGTTGGAGTAACGGTTAGAGTGGCGGGGAGAATACGGCGTGATCACATGCAGCAATACTGGCGACAGGTGACTCTATACCGATGGCCTGAAGACGTCCAGATTTAATTCATGCTGTTCTCCTGCTTTTCGTCGCAGCATTCATTTGCAATCTCAGCTCGACTGTAGGCTGTCAGTGAGCAGCGGTGGAGGAACGAGGAATCCAATGATGAAGGCTGACTTGCACTTAAATGAACCTATACGATATAGTCACTCCGTCGGATTCGCAAGTTCATACAAAATTCAACAGCTATTTCATTTTAACCATGTACATCTGTAAGTTTATGAAGATTGATGAGACCACAGGAAGAGATACAATGACATTTATACAAGAATCATTCCTAGGTGGTGTGATTTGAAAAGTGTGGTGGCATTCATACTACCCGTATTTGGTGATTCAATTCTCGGCGGCTTTCAGGTAGGTCCACTGGCTGCGCGTGGACGCCTCGTCGACATCAGATGCGCGGGCCTATGTTAAAAATAAAGGATAGTCAGTACCTTATCCAAGCTTCAGCTTGGATTCAAGAGCTTCATATGCCTACCTCCACGTTATCGCGGGCCTCTTTCAAGTAGGTCCATTGACTACAGGTAGACGCTTCATCAACATCAGAAGCACGGGCCTGTAACGGATAAAAATCAGAATTTGATCCGTTCTTGGCTTCTAGTCTCTTTAAACGCGAACCTCTTTCAAATAGGTCCACTGGCTGCGTGTAGACGCCTCATCAACTTCGGAGGCGCGAGCCTGAAGCCATAGGTATTAGTATTTTTTGTAACATTCTCTCCTGAGGTTCAACTGCTTACCTCCTGGTCCCGCGCTTCTTTCAAGTAGGTCCATTGACTGCGGGTAGACGCTTCGTCGACATCAGAGGCACGAACCTACAATTGAAATATTTAGAGTGTATTCCGACCATGGATTCTTGATGTTCTAATACTCACCTCTAAGTCACGCGCTTCTTTCAAGTAGGTCCATTGGCTGCGGGTAGACGCTTCGTCGACATCAGAGGCACGAGCCTACAATTGAAATATTTAGAGTGTATTCCGACCTTGGATTCCTGAGGTCCAAATACTCACCTCTAAGTCACGCGCTTCTTTCAAGTAGGTCCATTGACTGCGGGTAGACGCTTCGTCAACATCAGAGGCACGAGCCTACAACCAATAATGGTCAGTATTTTCGTCGATTTCAAACTTTAAATACGAACCTCCTTCAAGTAGGTCCATTGGCTGCGCGTGGAGGCCTCATCGACTTCAGAGGTCCGGGCCTGCAATAGATATTTGTTATCATTTATCCGATTTCTGGGATTCAAATGCCTACATCGAGATCGGACTCGCGAGCCTATAAGCAATTTTCATTTTTTTAAATTTTTTGGTCGGCTTTGCATTCTAGAGTTTGAATAGCTTACCTCCTTCAAATAGGTCCATTGACTACGTGTGGAGGCTTCATCGACATCGGACGCGCGAGCCTAGATAAAATTAAAAAATAATAGCCCGTAAGTCATCTAACTTTGCATTTTTATGAAATTGAACCTCCCACCTCTTTCAAGTAGGTCCACTGGCTGCGCGTAGATGCTTCATCAACATCAGAAGCGCGGGCCTGTAGTAAACAACAGTTTAGTGTTTTTGTGGCCTTGAATTATAGGAAACCTTTCTACCTCCTTCAAGTACGTCCATTGGCTGCGTGTGGACGCTTCGTCGACGTCAGACTCGCGAGCCTGAAATAAATAATAGAAAATGGTCATTATTTTATTCAGGGCTGTCTCTAATTTACTAGGAGTATAATTACCTTGAGAGGGGCAAGAATTAATGGAGCTTCGATAGAATGAAAACGAGGAGCGCTGTCCTGTCGGCGTTCTCGGTTAAGTCAGGTGAACCAACTCACATGGATTATGGCCTTCACATTGAGGTAATAACGGAAGCATTGGATGACTTCATCTTAAGAAGACTGCTCGCCACGGACTGACGCCAGACAATTTACTCTGCATTGTTATTCCGGATGGATTTAACGGTGAATTCAGGCCACATGCCGATGCTGGGGCTGTAAGGTCCAAATGGGGTCCCAACAATTTCGCATTATTGGACATTCTGCGATTGTCTGTCACGGGTGATAGAGCTTATTATGAGCTCCCCAACATAGATAGTCACCCCATTTGTGCTATGTCGCTATTTTCTGTTATTTTAAAGGCCAATTGATACGAATGATTGACTAGGTATTCTTCCTGCGCGCGATTGATCATGAAGCATAACAAAGATAACCGCTCCCCTTCGCAGTACAACGACGAGGAAGAGGTAGTCTCTCTGCTGTCAGATGCGCATACGGCGAATAGTGCGGCAAGGCAAGACTGCAAGCAGCACATCTTAAAGAGGCACCGTTTCCAGAGGGGCTTTAATCGAGCACCATGGATCGTCAGTTGTGTTCTCTCCTTAATCCTCGTCTATACCTTCGTCTCTGGCTCCAACAACGCCAGCATAAACCCGCTACACAAATTCGACGAAATGATCACTTATTGTGAGTGATTGGTCCAGATCTGTCGTTCACATGAACAGACTCTAAACCTATTATTTAGCACCCGCTCAGCATCTGATAGAGCTCCAGAACGTGGTTTTTACAGGCGGCTTTGCTGGTGCGGAAACCATTTACCAGGGCGCATCAACACCAGAAAGAGACCAGGCTTGGGAAGATCTCTATAATTGTAAGTATTTGACGATTATGTCCAGAATATGAAGTAATATGACAATACTTCCCCCTCCCTCCGAAGTTGGAATCACAAAGATTCCAATGGATTCAGCTGCGAAACTTGTGAATAAAACAGTTCCGATACCGGGTGATCCTGGATATTATGTGGTATCCCTCAATGTATTTCACCTTCTTCATTGCCTGGTGCGTTTCGATGCTCGGATTATTTGGGAAGATATCAATATTTTTCATTCGATTTTCCCCACAGAATATGATCCGTAAACGCATTTGGTCCACTGAGCACTACGATCCTACCCACGAGCTCATGGGTATAGAGCACATTTCTCACTGCGTGGATGCTTTGAGGCAATCGTTGATGTGCTCAGTTGATATCTCTCCTCATCCATGGGTTTGGGATTACGAGGCACACCAAGCAAAAGAAGTTGCAGAGATTCAGCACACTTGTAGAAACTTTGAGAAGGTTAAACAGTGGGCGAAGGAGAACAGGGTGAACAACTTTGATACCAAGGTCTTCGTAGAAGATCCGCTTCGTACGTGAATTATAGCAGGTTCTCATGTACTTATCTGAAATACAAGTGAGATCTCTTCGTATCTGTAATGATGTATAAAACCCAGAAATAGGATTAGCTGATATAATACGCTTCGATCGCTCCTGTGACCGGTGGGAAGATTTTTGATTATCTCGCAATTAAAACACATAATCCCGCAACGCATTCAAAATATATTCATCCACTTTACCGCACCCTTCCGGCGAAGGACTGCCCTGGTCGCATAAATTGAAATGACAGAAATAATATCTTCTCCGCGCGCACAATTCCTACACATTGGATAGATGGTAGATAGTCTGAGCAGGGCGATAAGGCTTTTTTGAACGGCCGGTTCAGTGTGAACTACTTCCAACACTATAGCTACTTGAATATTATTGGGGTTACAATGCCAACTGACATGTGGAATAGGATAAATCATGCAAATTCTCTATGGACGGCATCCTTCCTCTCAGGAAAAGATCCTACTGAAAATTTATCTCATCGGGCACTTTGAAGGCACGTGTTTAGATCTTAGAAATAGATTATACATGATACATTGTTCGAAGCGCATGAAAAACAGGAAATCAACAAGTCGACAACTTGGCAGTAGATGAAAGGCGCTCAGGGAGTGTACTTAATTTCTGCCCCGGTACTCAGACACCGTTCAATTATTGACTGCTTGTATTTGATTTGTGTATGTATCTCTTCATCATAAGGCAGCCCTTCTCCCCTGAAATTTACAGCTCGTTTTATGAAGTAGAGTCAGACCCTCGTCTTGATGCATGTCCTAAAGTGAATGTGATTTGGGCAGTCAGAGGCACATCCAGATTTGGATAAATCTGTCTGCTTTGCACATTGCGTGGATCCGGATTCTACGACTCGTACAGATGCTCACTAATGCAATCAGCAACACGCGTCATCTTGGCAAAGGTGATTTACAAGTTAAAAATTTTCCAATTTTTCCAAAGCTTTCAGAGTGTCATCCATTAATACTGACATGTCAGTGCTCCTTACCAATATGGTCATATAAATAGAACGAAGCACCGTTGAAAGTGAAAACGAGCGCGCTACTGACGGTGTCGTCGGTATAGTCAGGTGTCGCAAAAATGGTTTACCCACATGGATTGTAGCAGTATTCATCTGAGACAAGATCGAAAGGATTGAAAGGTGAGTTATTTCGAAGGACTCGCGGCGCCCGAGGCTAGATTTCTGTCTCAATATAGCGAGCGAAAACTTCTTCGCCAGGCATCAATCGCACATCAACTTTTGGGGATATAATACAACAAGATAAGCTGTATATGGACACTTCGACGCACCTGGAAATTCGAATGAGGTGACAGTCGTATATCTTTCTAAATCATGCCATTTCACATCCCAGTTTATATTCAATAAAGTACATGTTCCCATATATCACCTGCTTATTTAATCTTGGTACATCCAAGTTTGTCGCTCTCGCCTGTAGATATGTTATAAATATCTCAGAAGAAAACAAGCTAGGGATCATGGCGTATTTTCTCCGAACAATGTGCTAGATACCGTAATAGCTATGCGGTCATTTCCTCACTGGTTCACCGAGACCCTGGTGCGATAGCAATAAATGACATGTCCATACGCGTCCTTCAATTTTGCAACTAGTCCCTTTGTGTACATCCGGAAATTTAAAGTATCCGGATGATCTGATAGGAGACGGGGAAGTGCAGCTGAAAACCGCAACGCACCGTTGATTTCAAATGCGGTTACTCGAGTACCAGTTGGTGCTTGGGGAAGGCATCGAGTGATCGTCGAACTCCGACGTCGAAGATAAACGGCAAAAATCTTTGATAGTATGACAATGGAAGCCTAGGTAAGGCGTAAATCTTGCGCGGACGCACATCAGAAGAGAGTTCTGATTTTATTCTATAAATTATGATACCTCGTGCTATCTTCGGGTTCATGTGCCAAAATGAATGGGTTTTTGAGAACTCCGGTACTAATTTAAGTCTCCACAGTAGACTCACTCCAGCATATTTAGACATTTTATATTCAAAAACCTCTCCCCGCTCCCCTCTGTCCACATCTATCGTCTAAGCTCATCTTACGATTTTCTGCTGTATGGCTCTCGATTCATTCTCGAAAAAGTATCAGCCTCTTCCCAGAAGTGACCTCAAAGAAAGCAGCTTTCCTTTGCTTCAAGATGAGGAAGCTAAGACAGATGCTATTGACAAGCGAATGGTGTCTGCAGGCAGATTATATCTCATGCTAGCACGACCCACCGTCTGGTTCATCATCGTCCTCGCCAGCGGTATGGCTGGATTCTTTTCTGGCATGTCACTCAATTCAACCCAAAGCGAATTGAATTGCATCGATACTACTTGGGGTATGCATCTTTTAGGTTGTTCAGCAACCTCAGCTTTCTCACCCAATCACTTAGATTCTCTCAGACATGAGGCAATTTCTTTCCAGACGCACATGTTCGACGGACACTTTGAGGACAATTCAGAGTATCAGGGCACTCCGAATCCAAATCTCGATTCTAAATGGGCAGAAATTAGCGGCCGTGAGTACCATTTTATCATGTTCCAATCTACCAAGCTGACTGGCCTCGCGTTTATGATCTGGTTAGTGTGGGAGTTCGGCGTCTCCAGGCAAGTTCTTGAAAACGCAAACAAGACTCGAGGCCTTGTCCAATATCCCAGTACGAATGAGTATATGGTCGGCATCGAAGCCTTCCATGACTTTCATTGCTTAGTATGTGCATGATCCTATAACAAACATCTAAACATCAATTCATGCTTAACGGCCTTCAGAATTACATTCGAAAGTACACCTACATGAAGTATTACGAGAATATCGACGAAGACATGATCGTCGAGCCTATGGAAGAGCGAACTACTCATAAAGGTGGGTCGAGGCTAAAAACTTTTATTCATGGCCAAGCTTTATGAATGATTGATCTGGGAGCTAGATCATTGCATCGAAATGCTCCGCCAGAAGCTGATGTGCACACCAGATATGAACGTCTACAGCTATCATTGGCTCAGCACTGTCGATCTTCCATACAATGACTTTAAAACGCAGCATCGTTGTGTTAATTGGGATAAATTCGCGAGTTGGGCTAAACATCAGTGATACCATCACGCCGCAATTCACAAACCTGAGGGGGCGGATGTTTATGATCCTAATTAGTCTTATAAAGACGGCGTAGACACACAAGCTTTGGGGTCCCTAGTTGATATCAGATGACGAATGGAATAGGAAATGGTACAAAGCCCATATATTTCTTGCATAACTTCAGCCCGAGCAGTAAATGCATGGTATTTGGTTAAACGCGTCTATTGCCGAGCTCACCGGGTGCATTAAAGGAGAGTCGTTAAGCAAATTTCAAAAATATTTCAAAAAAAAAAACTATCGTAAATTCTAATATATCGGAGCGAGAATAGAACATTCATCTTCGTGGTACATAATAGAGCGAAATTAAGTCCATTCACTTTCACTTTAACAACAAAAATTTCAATGTTTCTGGAGGTAATTTATGCTGCTTCAAGCATCTATGCACTTACACACGGATCATGAATGCATGTGACATGCTCGGGAAATATGTTTTATTGAGTTCTATCTACTTGTATAACCCTGTTTCATCTGGAGCTCACTGCGAGGGAAGGGTGATGAATAGAACACGCGTGTGAGAAGGGTTAACGAGTAGCTTCGACAGGTGAATTTGCAGGAATCACAGGAGGCGGGGAAGGAGAACGGAAGATTCCCTCAATAGCCTCCTTTCGAGGTAAGAGCGGGAGAGTCTCCTGTGAAAAAGGCGCGCCATTAGCAGACTCAAACATGAATGTGGCTTATCACACATAGTTGTACCCGCTTCGAGAGCAGCCTATTCTCATATGGCATGTAATCACGTGCTTCTCAACGGCACTGTTAAGAGGTAGACGAAGTTGATGAGCGACTGGGGAGGAATCAGTCGACCATGGTCCCAATGGAGTAGGTTTTGGTAAGATAGCTGCCAGTTCGAGCCAAGTAGACCACGAGGGGTGGTAACCGAGGAGGAAGGGTGCGAGCAGCATACGATGAGTGGAGGGGTGACGAACCGGGAAAAGAGGTAGAAAGAATGTGAATTCAATGAACGGAATGCGGGAGAAAGAGGAGAGGATGCAAGGAACAATGGACCATGCGAACCTTGTCTCGCCGTCCCACGCAACTCCTGTATGTATGAGCATCTCCAGATGGATCAACCTCCTCCCGCGTCTCATCGCACACGTACACCTTCACTACATTCTCAGGTCAACAATAAGGCTGCACGTCTTCCCGGCTGCGCGCTATCGACAATCAGTGCTCGCAGCAACCTTATATCGGCGGAACCTATGAGGAGGTCAGGAATAGGTAGCGGGTGGGAGAACAGAAGGGCATGCGTACCGGTAGCCGAAGGGACCTCCTTGTGATGTCGAAAAGGGGCCAGCGCGACGACAGATTGGATGTCGAAAGGAGAGGCGGTCTTTTACGTGAAACTCCACCGAGAGAAGACAGGCGTCTCAACAATGCTATTGAGCGAGAGTCGTAGATAGAAAGTTTCCGAGAAAAAACCCGACAATGGTGTCGGTCGAGCTGCGACTGTAAATGCAATAGCTGTCAGCTCGAGTCAAACGGAGCGTCAAAGGTGAAATGAAGTAGAGGAAGAATGGTGGCAAACGGTATATGATATATATAAGGATACGGAAGGTGAGGACTCAGAAAGAAAGGTAAACATCGATAAAAATAATGAGAACCGAATGGACGGAATCCAGGAAGGAGTGGAAGGGATAGAAGGAAGAATGGACGGTAGTAACCATGTATGTATCCCCCAAGTTTCGCAACTACGAGCGTCCCGCCGCGCACTTAGGTGTTTCTCATTCAATCGCACGCAGCATTAGGTTCGTCAGACCCCATGTCGACAGACCCGAAAGCATAAGTCCCTAGGCTTCGAGCGATTGCCATATCGGGGACGAGGGTTCACAGAGCACTACTTTGGCAGATGCGTAGTAGAACCTAAAGGATCATCAGACTCCGTAGCAGATGGGAAAGCAGAATGACACACGCACTGAAGAGCACTCCTGCTTCCATCGCCGCCAACATCGCCTTCACTCGAACCCGGTCTACGATCCAGCACGACGAGTTCCTTGCGTCGAGCAATCGTTATGCCGAGGTTGGCAGTAGCCTTTCTTTGGCCGGGGCGTAGTTGCACCTGAGGGAGCATCAGGACCGAGCAGTGAGTGTGGCGGCAGAGTATTGGTATCCCAACGGGGGCAAGGACGGGGGTTGGCGCGAGGAGTGGGTTCACTATGGAAAAGGAGCCCAGTTAGACATTTATACCTCCGCACAAAGGAACATTTCTACTGAAGTAAAGGAGCCAAGAACGAAAGGTCGAAGGCGACTAACGATACTCGCGCCTCGGTTGCGCTGTGGACGTGGAGGCTTCATCGGCAGCGAATGACCAGCAATACTGGACGATACAGTACCCCGTGGGACGGCCTTCATCTACATGGCAGCGTTTCTTTGAGTGTGTGTTCGATATGCCCTCCTGGACGCGCTTGCAGCATTCGTGGGCTCTCGATCGCAGGCGGCGCTAACAGGGGCTCTAGTGTGATCACGCTATGGTGTGGCTGGACTGGTTAAAAGGCCGTACGTGTAGCCTCCAGTCACTGAGCCTGGCATGCTGGCATGTATGTCCTTCCAGCACCGATAGCCAACGACTGCGCGACACTGCTGTGATGACGAGGGACTAGTCAGCAGACTGAGCGCAGGCACCCGGATGATGAAACAGGGGGACTCGCTATTTCACATTTCTATTCTCGTCACGCAGCCTGCCAATTTCACGAGGACCCATCCTTTACCAGCGAGGGCTGAAGCCGTTCATGTATCCGCGGACGGTGAAGATTGGTGAGTGAGTGGGGTTGACTTGGATGATGGCTGGTGCCGACGGCGTAATTTGGTGACTGCCAGCCTGCAAGACGATGAACTTAGTTTCGAGATGTCATCGTATTGGATGGATAGGATGAAGAGGGAGAGACTGTGTTCAACTTCGGCCACGATCGTGAACTGTGTCCGCGGTTTATTCTCGGACCCGGAATCCCGGGGTTTCATTTCCTCCATATAAGTCTCTCCAACGTGGCACGACGACACCTCGGCACCATCTGTCCTCTGAGTCCTCTCTTACGCTATCTGCACCATCACATGAAGGCCGTGCTTTATGCGTGATCTCTCTATCTACGACTGCACGTTATATCTGTCTTCACAGTGTCGAATATCCTCTTCATAAGCTACAATGATGTTCGAAACGTGACCATAGCGTCTATTTATTTTTCAAAGTATATCATGTGCGTCTTGTATCCCAGCCTCTCATGAAGTCCCTCCTCTGACATCCCTCGGAATCTCAGAGCTGCAAACCCAAACCATCCCTCTACTATCACTAATAAGGATCATAAACATCTGCCCCCTCAGGCTTGCGCATCCCCGCGGGATGATGAACCCGCTGCCGCTTAGCCCACCCCGCAAATCTATCCCAATCCACACACCGATGCTGCATCTTAAAGTCATTATACGGGAGGTCGCTGGTGCTCAGCCAGTGGTAGGTGTATATGTTCAGATCGGGGGTGCATGTTAGCTTCTGGCGAAACATTTCAATGCAGTGGTCTGTTCGCGATCAACGTTAGAGTTGCAGTTTGGCCCTGAAAAAACTAGAAAAAAGAAGATTTTGGACTCAGACTCGCCTTTGTGCGAGGTACGCTCTTCCAGCGTCTCGATAATGGACGGGTAATACTCCATGTATGTATACCTCCGAATATAATCCTACACACGGTCAAGCATCAGCTGAATTCACTCTTGAATGACTATAGGATCGTGCACATACCAAGCAATGAAGGTCGTGAAAAGCCTCCAGGCCAACCATATACCGGTCCGTACCAGGGTATTGCACGAGGCCCCGGGTCTTGTTGGCCTTTTCGAGCACGGCTCGGGTGACGCCATATTCCCATACTAATTGGATTATGTAGTTGAGAATCAGATAGTAGGATGTAAGCTAGCGAAAGACACTCACGCCCGCTGATTGCGTCCCATTTCGCAGTCAAACTCGGGTTTGGTGCGCCCTGATACTCCGACTTGTCCTCGAAGTGCCCGTCGAACACCTGGGTGCGGAAGGAGATGGCTTCGTTCTTGAGAGTGTCTGGAGAGGGATTTCAAGTTAGTAATTTGTTTAAATTTGAATTAAGTAACAGGATGGCGATGTTGATAGACTTGAAATGCATATTACCCCACGGAGTATCCACACAGCTCAATTCTGAATCCTTTCTCGCTTCTGTAGAACCCACTGACATGCCAGCCAAGAACAAAACAAGCCCGCCCATTAGCATGACGGCAAACCATAACGCAGGCCGGGCAAGTAAGATGTACTTCCTGACGACCGAAGCTAATCTCTTGTCAGGCAACATGGAGTCTGTTTGGGGAGTTTCTTCATCGCCAAGCAAAGGCAAGTTGCTCTCTTTCGAGTCACCCATGGGGAGAGGCGCGTACATTGTCGAGAATGGCTTAATGGCCATAGTGGACTTGATAAAAGAAGTATACAGGGGCATGGGGAGCTCGCGTAGTCTAAATATCAGAACTATTCTGCCGTGGGGAATTGGAATCCAGAATCAAGGCATCGTTGGAGATCTTGATGGATCACTTACCGTTATCTTTGGCGCGTGAACCTGGAAGCAAATATGCAGCTAAATGGGGCGTAAATACAGAATTTCCTTTTCTTATGCGACGTCCGACGGCATCAAGTGGACATCTTTCAGGCCTTTGATTTTCGCGACGCTTTTGGAGGCCGTGATTGGGCGTCTTCCTCGGTGTCGTCGGTATATGTCAGGTGGACGAGAAAGGGTGTAAGCAGTGATAAGGAACACATTACTGCCTGCCGCTGGCACCGGTAGGTGCCACTTGCAGTTGGACGGGGACTGATGGTTCATGCGTCATGGCGGGTGCTTCAAATGACACGGTTTGAATTTGCTTTACATGAGTTCGTTCGAATTTCTAAATTGTGTCGACGCATCTACCATATGCAGCTATTTCCCGGTGTATTTTATATCCCGAACATGTGCGATGGATCCAGATGTGCTTACTTAGATGCATCGTGTCTTTTATTATTGGGCATCCGCATAAGTCCCAGAGCCTAATTTACACAATGTACTTTACAAGACAGCCAAAGTTGTCTAATTATAGAAGCGCTTCGGATTCCAAAAATTACTCACTCTTTCTATTTAAGTATAACATTTCTAGACCGGTGACCGATCTCTTTACAAGGGGCAAGACGCTCGCTCTCATAGAAGGACAGTGACAAGTCGGTAACACTTCAAATGAAGGGCGTTCTAAATAAAACGGTGTAGCTGTTGGGTACGGCAGTCACGTGATGTAGTATGTATATACACAACATCCTATATCTAGTTCTGCACCCAATCCACTGCTATTATCATGTCTATCTTACCAGCGGCCAGTCTGCCGTCTCCAACGGGGATAGATCTCATTGACTCGGAGCCGAAATGCGTACTACAAGCATCCTTGCGAATTGTGAAATCCATTAGGGCAAACACGGCTGGTAAATATTAGTAGCAGAATTCTAGAACCAATATGCTCATTTCAAACCCTCAGGGCCCTTGGTCCGTTTTCACATTGCCGATTATTTACATAACCTATTGTTCTACTCTCAGTGGATGTATTGAATCCTCGACTATGGGGCTTTGAAATACCCAGTTAGAAGTGCCATCTTCTTTCGCCTGCAGGGAACGATATCGTCCATATTGATGATCAGTGATGTTCTATTAGTTTAATTCAAGCTCTTCTAGAAGCAGGCCCCTTCCAGGTGCTCAGTCTACGGCCATGTCTTGTCGCCGTCTTAGGCGTATGCAAAGAACCCACCGACATGTCAGCCAAGAACAGAACGAGCCCGCCTATCAGTATGACGGTAAACCACAACACAGGTCGGGCGAGCAGAAGGCACATTCTGACGGCCGAAGCCAGTGTCTTGTCAGGCGACATGGAGTCGGTTTGGCGAGCCTCTTCATCGCCCAGCAAGGGGAAGTTGCTCTCTTTCGAGTCACGCATGGGGAGAGGCGCGTACTTTGTTGAGAATTACTCGATTGCCATAGGGACTTGATGAGAGAAATATACAAGGGCGTAGAGAGCTTGGGTAGTCTAATATCAGAGAGGCTCTCCTGTGGGGAATCAGAATCCAGAATCCAGAACCCAGAATCAAGGCATCGTCGGAGATCTCGATGGCTTACTTATCTGTATCTTTGGCGCGTGAACCTGGAAGTAAGTATGCATTTCGATGAATGTAAATACTGAATTTCTTTTTCTTATTCGACGTCTGACGGCATCAAATAGGCAGTCTTCACGCCTTCGATTTTCGCAACGCCTTTGGAGGCCGTGATTGGGCGTCTTCCTCGGTGTCGTCGGTACATGTCAGGTTGACTAGAAAGGGTGCAAGTAGAGATGAGCAACACATTAGTGCCTGCAGGTGGCATCGATAGATGTCAGCTGCATGTGGACGGGGACTTATGGTTTACGCGTACTTCCTCAAATGAACGGGTTAAGCATGAGTTCGTTCGAGCTTCTAGATTGTGCGGACGCATTTATCTGCAGCTATTTGCCGCTGTATGTTATATCCTGAACATGTGCGATGGGTCTAGGTATGCTTACTTAGTTGCATCGTGTCTTTTATTAATGAGCATCTGCACAAGCCCTAGAGCCTGAATCCACACAACGTACTTTATAAGGCAGCCAGAGTTGTCTAATTATAGAAGCGCTTCAGATTGCCGAAATTACTCACTCCTTCTATTTAAGTATAATACTTCTAGATCAGTGACCGATCCTTCTACAAGGGGCAAGACGCTTGCTCTCATAGAAGGATAGTGACAAGTCTACAACACTTCAAGTGAGGGCCATTCTAAATAAAATGGGAGTAGATCTCATTGAGTCGGAGCCGAAATGTGTAACACATGCATCCTTGCAAGTTGTGCAATCCACCGGGGACAAATATAGCTGGTAAATACTAGTAGCAGAATTCGAGAACCTGTACGCTCACTTCGACCTCTCAGAACCCTTGGTTCTTTTCATTTCCACGACCCGTTTTTCGACTCTGACTGGATGTAATGAGTTCTCGACTCCGTGGTTTTGAAATAACCAGTCAGAAATACCATCTTCTTTTACCTGTGGGGAACGATGCCGTCCATATTCAATGATGATCATTGGTATTCTATTACTTTAATTCAAGCTCTGCTAGTAGCGTGTTCCATCCAGGCGCTCAGTCTACGGTCATGCCTTGTTGTCGTCTCAGACGTATACAACACTGACAACAGGGAGCATGCTCTTCCTCATTGCCATACAGCAAAGAGAAGCTGATGCCTTTGCTTTACTTCATGGTCGATCATGTGCAAGAGGGGAGCTAGGGGAATGATGAGTCGCTGAGAACTGGACTTGGAGATAAGAAGAATCACCTACACAGCCAGCACAATTGGATTATTGGAACGGCTATCCTTTCTGGGGATCGGAAATAGTACACTAAGCATCACTGGGAGGAATTTCATTGGAATAACGAAAACTCATTCGCACCTCAAGTCCTCAGGGTTGGCATAGGCAAGGAGCTCGCCCTCGAATGCATTTGGGCAGATCATATTATAAAAAATATTTTTGCGTGTTCATGATGGAACGTCAGTCTTCTTGAGAAAGAAGCGCAGCCATAATTAGACAGTTTGCGCGGAGCCATAGACGAGCCATAGAGCCACGTGGTTAAATCAAATGCTGCAAACATGCAACCAGAAACGCAAAGAGGCTGAAAGATGATTACCAGCTTGGCATTGTGAGTCTAGAGGCATCTCATGAACAATCTTCTCATTCCTTTCTGAAACCCAGTTTTCCATGTCCTAGCACTCATCTAGTATCAAAATCACCATGAAAGGTAGCCACAGTGGAGACATGGCAGGGCCCCTGCCACTTGTTCTGGTGCCTATCATTAGTAATTTGCTGACTAAAAAATATCACAGCTCAGGATGAAAAGGCTGTTCTCCTTTCATGTATAGGATATGATAGAACATGCCCAGGCTGTGATAATGTAAAGAAAATGACTGAATAATGACAACATAAAACAGAAAAACAAAGTGATGCTTCAGAGATACTCACTCAGCATTACATCATATCCAGTCAATGTCAGACACAAACAATACACTCTCAATAGTGTAATGTTGAGTCTGTTCAATCACTTTGGGGGAAGGGGGAAGGGAAGGGAAGAGAGCACTGTATTGCTAGCAGAGAAACAACCAGCTCAAGACTGATGTTCTCAATACAAGCACATACCTAAATACTACACTACACATGTTATATGCATGTAATTAATGATCAATCATAATGAGAAGAAGGCTGTGCACTATCCTCATGGGCACAGTCACCTCATGGTATCTAGTCAGTAGAATATAAACCCCAGGAACAGAACCAGGAAGGGTAACTGAGGTTCTGCTTGTTACCTAGCTCATAGTAGTTGACAGGAATCATACAGCAGCATGCTCATATTTATAGACAAGGGAAAGCACTACCTTTATTCTATTTGCTCAAGCTATTGAGCTAGACTTGAAGCAAAATCTATCTAATTTTTTGTGAACCCAAAGGTAAATAGGAACTAGAGGGATGTGGCTTATGATAGCACTATGTTGAAAATGTTGGAAGTAGCATCAGAAAGTTTCTGATGGTAATGCTACAGATAAGAACCTTCAGCTTCAGCTTATGGGCTGTGCCTTTCCAGTTCTTGTGGGTTCTGACTTAAACATGGTCCATATGTTGGAAGGAAGTATTGCAGGGTTGGAAAGTTATTGGAGATAACTCAGATGGTTGACAACTAGAGACTAAGTCTAGTGTTGAGGGCAAGAGAAGACTAGCTAACCTAAGTCAACTTGAAGGAAAGTTGGAAAGGAGTCAGAAGCTGGAATGTGAAGGGGACTTAGAACTTAGTCAAGAGGCTAGGTGGGATCTTAGTCAATATTCATATTGGAGACTAGGGTACAGAACTGAGCTACTTATATATGAGAATTGTTAATTATAATAATAATAATAAAAGTAGCAACACTATGAAGATGTCAAGAACTTGTATGCAGAGGAGCCCTAGAGGTCCTAGTGCCTAACCAGAAAGTAAAAGCTTGAGAGGTAAAGGGAAATGCAGGGACCAGAGATCTCTGGCCTCTCCAGAATGTTCCAGAGCTACATCACGGAGAGGGGTCAGAAGGTGACAGCAGCTTCAGCTTATGTGCTGCACCCCCTTCCTTCCTAATGTCCAGATGATTAGCAAATTTGATCAGAGGCAAGGGATTGCAAACACAGCTTCCTGATTGGAGATTTAGTTGAGATTGATAACAATGACAATAGAAAGCTGAGAAAGCAGGGATAGTTGAAGGTGTCAGAGGTAGCTAAGCTTGTGAAGATGAAGCCAATAGTAGTAATGAACAAACTGAAGAGCTACAGTACAATCAAGGTACTTAAATACTAAAGAATATAACTACCCAGAGTAATACTGAAGTTGTACTAAGGCATAATAAAACATACTAAGTAAAATGGAGTATTGAGTGGGTTGAGGTAAGAGACAAATGATAGTGATAATCTGAGGTGCAAATGCAAAGAATTTATTGTAAAGAGACTGGTGTCTGTGGCAGAAACTTATCATTAAAAATGGTAGTGGACCAGAGTAAAGTGGAAGTGAGGCAGAGAGTCAGGAGTGTTGGGATTGGCTGGAAACTGGTCTGGAGTGTATGAGCAATTTTTCACAAACTTGATTCCAGGGTATATCCTAGAGGTTCCAGGCAGATGGGATACATGGTAGGGCCAGGGAGAATAACTGGAGACTCCAGGATAACTTCCAGAAACACATTTGAGTGGTACCAAGGATAGAGGGTCAAGATGGACAACAGCTTCAGCATATGTGCTGCACCTCCTTTGTTCCTAATGTCCAATTTACAGATAACAGTGAGTGAGTTGATTCAGAGATGAGGACAATTATTACACAACTTCCTGATCAGAGATCCTGTTGAGCATGAATAACAATGATGAGAAGGGAATTATCAAGTGGAGATGATAGAGGATGATTTAGAGGTAGCTTATCCACTAGCTAGAGACCAGTAGGGATGTTAAACACAATAATTAACAAACTGAAGTACTATGATACATTCAAGATACTTAAATACTAAGAAATGTAAGTACTCAGAGTAATAACATGACATACTTAAAACATACTAGTGAAGTGGAGAAGTAAGTGGGTCAAAGGAAAGAGGGCATATGACAAAGATTAAGGAATATGAACTGAATGTTAATGCAAAGGGATTTGCTATGAAAAGTACAGTGTATGTGGCTGAAACAGAGTAAGTACAAAATGGAAATAGACCAGAGTAAACCTGAGTAAACCCAGAGACAAGTGGAGAGTCAAGAAAATGTCAGGATTGATTTCAAAGGGTGCAGAGATGGCAAGCACTGTATTGTATGGGGATATGACAGGAGATGAAGAATAATAAGAATCATTAACACATAATGAATATAGCAGAAGGGGAAGTGGAAAAGTATCAGAGCAGAAGTGTGCATGGAAATAGTATTGTACAAGTAAGTATCAAATGACCAAAACAATAGTTCATGGTTTAGTGAGGAATAGAAACAAGCAGAAAGGGTCAGAAGCATATTATAAATATGGTGGAATGTTGGAAAGGTGTCAGAAGAATTGTGGCTGTGACAAGACTTCTTGTTGCAATTCTTTACTTTGTTATTCATACCCACTATGCAACTTTCATTTCTTATAATAGATTATTATCACATAAACAGTTATATTTTAATTAGCCAATAGAAACAATAGCTATACTTAGTACACTGCACATGGACCATCATCATTGACTATAAGTAGACTTTTATACTCTAGTCTTGCTATTCAGTTTGACCCAGGCAAATATAAGCCTTGTGACATCCTCACTCTGATACCTTGAAACTTTGACAAACTTAAACCTCTAAGACATTGTCTTGAGGCTCATCAAACCTAAACTTCTTTTAGACAGAGACTTAGCAACTTGACAATTGTCCCTTAAAACAGGAAGTGTGTCCTATATCAAACTCTGAATAACTGAACCATGAAACTTTGCCTTGAACCTAAGACTTGGCTTAATCACTGTAACCAAAGGTCAAGCTGAACACTATGTCCATCTTATCCAAGACAGACACCACCAGAACCCACCAACACCATATCTTGGTTCAGAGCACCCCAGTAAATTCATGGAATTTAATAAACATTCATTAATTTTGGACTGATGTAACTTTGTGCTTGATTCAAGTAGGTATGAGTTAAGTAATATGCAAATAAATAACACAAATTTGACTATACACTTTGAGGTTTTGTACTGATTTCCTTCAGTAGGATATAATTATTAGCATATCAAAGTAGTGTCATTTCTACTTCATGTAACAATCCTATAGCTCAATGGTTAAGGTAGAGAATGTGATACAACAAACATGTTGATCACAACGGTGCATGTTCAAACCCTGCTATTGATTTGCATATGTAAACTTCCATTTCAACAATTGCTTAAAATTCTTTAAACAAGATTTTAGCACATTTAGATCATGCGGACACTTTAAATTTCCGGAAAGACACAAAGGTACTAGTTGCAAAGTTGAAGGAAGGATACATATAGACATGTCATTCATTGCTATCGCACCAGGGCCTCGGTGATCCAGGGAGAAAATGACTGCATAGATCTTATGGTATCTAGCAAATTCCTCGGAGAAAATACGTCATAAGCCCAAGTGTGCTTTCATCTGAGAAATGTATAACATACCTACAGGCGATATCGAGAAACTTGGATGTACCACGAACTGAATAAGCAGGCAATATATGGATACATGTGCTTTATTGAACCTAAACTGGGATGCGAGATGGCATGATTTAGAAAGATGTACAATTCTCATCTCATTCGAATTTCCAGGTGTGTCGAAGCGTCTACATACAGTATATCTTGTTATACTGTATCTCCAAAAGTCGATGTGCACTTGATCCCTGTCGAAAGAGTTTTCGCTCACATTATTGAGACAGAAATGTAGCTGCGAGCGCCGCGAGCCTTTCGAAGAAATTCACCTTACAATCCTTTCGATCTTGTCTGATATGAGTGCTACCACCGATCACATAGGTAATCCATTTCTGGGACACCTGACTATACCGACGACACCGCCAGTAGCGCGCTAGTTTTCGATGTTAACGGTGCTGTGTTTTATTTATATGGCCATATTGGTAAGGAGTACCGACATATCAGTAATAGTTGATAACACTGTGAAAGTTTTGGAAAAATTGGATTACTTATAAGTTGCAAGTCACCTTCGCCAAAGTGACGCGTGTTACTGATTGCATTAGCGAGCAAGCTGTACGAGTCGTAGAATCCGGATCCACGCAATGCACAAAGCAGGCTGATTTATCTAAATCTGGATGTGCTTCTGACTTCCAAAATGACATTCACCTTAGGACATACACTACAATGAAAGTCTGATTCTACTTCATAAAACGAGCTGTAAATTTTGTTTCAGGGAGAAGGGCTACTTCAGGGTGAAGATATGCACACACAGTTCAAATACCGGTGTTGATAATTGAATGGTTTCTAAGTTCTGGAACAGAAATTAAGTATACTCCCCGAGTGCCCTTCATCTACTGCCAAGTTGTCGACTTGTTTATTAGGCATTTCGGAGGGTGTACACTGTATAATCGATTTATAAGATCTAACGCATGCCTTCGAAGTACCCGATTAGATGAGCCTTCCCTAGAATCTTTTCCTGAGAGGAAGGGTGTCATCCATACGGAATTCGCATGATTTATCCTGTTACATCTGTCAGTTGGTATCGTAACTCCAAACGGCTCTAGTGTTGTCAGTAGTCCACACTGAAGCGGCCGTTCACAAAAACATTATCGCCCTGCGCAGACTATCTATCCAATGCGTTGGAATTGTGCGCGCGAAGATATCATTACCACTCTCTATCATTGCGATTTATGCGACAAGGGCAGTCCTTCGCCGGAAGGGCGTGGAAATGTGAATGAATGCATTTTGAACACGTTGCGGGATTATGTGCTTTAATTGCAAGAAAATCAAGGGTCTTCCCGCCCGTCACTGGAGCGATCCAAGGGTACTATATATCAACTAATTCTTTTTCTGGGTTTTATACATTATTACACATGTGAAGAGATCTTACTAATATTTCAGACAAGTATATTAGAACCAGCTATAAGTTATACACGAAGCGGATTTTCTACGAAGACCTTGGTATCAAAGCTGTTCGCTCTTTTCTATTTCGCCCACTGTTTAGCCTTCTCAAAGTTTTTATAAGTGTGCTGAATCTCTGCAACTTTTTTTGCTCTGTGTGCCTCGTAATCCCAAACCCATGGATGAGGAGAGATATCAACTAAGTACATCAACGATTGCCTCAAAGCATCCACGCAGTGAGAAATGTGTTCTATACCCATGAAATCGTGGGTAGGATCGTAGTGTTCAGTGGACCGAATGCTTTTACGGATCATCTTCTGTGGCAAAAAATCGAATAATAAGTATTGATATCTTCACAAATAATCTAAGCATCAAAACGCACCAGGCAATGGAGAAGGTGAAACGCATTGAGGAATACCACGTAATATTCAGGATCACCCGGTATCGGAACTGTTTTATTCACAAGTTTCGCAGCTGAGTCCATTGAAATCCTGATGATTCCAACTTCGGAGGGGAGGGGATTATTAGCATATTTTGGACACAATGTCGTTGAATACTTATAGTTATAGAGATCTTCCCAAGCCTGGTCTCTTTCTGGCGTTGATGCGCCTTGGTAAATAGTTTCCGCCCCAGAAATGCCGCCGGTAAAAACCACGTTCTGGAGCTCTATCGGATGCTGAGCGGGTGCTAAATAATAGGTTTATAGTTTGCTTATATAAGTTAGAGATCTGGACCAAATTCACCTGCAGTAATTGAACATTTCGTCGAATTTGCGTAACGGGTTTATGCTGGCGTTATTGAAGCTAGATACCAGTGCGTAGAGGAGGATTAAGAAGAGAAGACGACTGACGATCCATGGCGCTCAATTAAAGCTCTTGCGCAAACGCTGCCTCTTTAGAATGGGCTGCCTACGGTCTTGGTTTGCTGCACTATTCGCCGCATGAACATCTGACAGCAGAGAGACTGCTTCTTCCTCGTTATGGCGGTGAGCCATAGCAGTTACATGATGTAGCATACATATACGAGACATCCTGTATCCGATTCTACACCCAATACCCATGCTCCGGTAACATATCCCTTCAAGAGGTCATCTCCACTATCTACATCGTCGCCGTACTGCGAAGAGGAGTGGTTATCTTTGCTATGCTTCATGATAAATCGCGCATAGGAAGAATACCTAGTTAACCATTCGTACCAACTGACCTTTAAATAAGAGGAACTAGCAGCATAGCACAAATGGGGTGACTATCTATGTTGGGAAGTTCATAATCAGCTCTATTACCTGTGACATGCAATCACAGAACGTCCGATAATGCGAATACCCCTGCACTGGCATGTGGCCTGAATTCATCGTTAAATCCATCCATAACAATGCAGAGTAAATTATCTGGCGTCCGTCAGTGACACACAGTCTTCTTGAGATAGAGGCATACAATGCTTTCATTCGTACCTCAAGGTGAACGTCATAGTCCATGTGAGTTGGTTCACCTGACTTAACCGACAACACCGATAGGACAGCGCTACTCGTTTTTACTCTATCGAAGCTCCATTAATCCTTATGCCTGATGATGAGGAAATGCCAGTAATCGGAGAATTGGCCTCCCGGAGATATCTCCGGAAGTAGAGGCTTCTAATGGCCTTTTCCAAGCTCGCGGGGAAGGGATGCCTGGACATGGACAAGAGCTCTCTGGGACCCTGGAAAATCAGAAAGAGCTATCAAATTTGAATATAGACAATCTCTTCAACTCCTCTCGTTCTAGTAACTAATAATAAACTTTTCTGTCCATCTCCGACAGTTAGTCGAAGTAAAATCGATCGACGCAGTATTCTAATCGTTGCATCACATCAGCATGCTCACACCTTTTTCAGCAGTATCCTCATCTCAACTTTGATCTCGACCGTGAACTCCCGCATTCTTTAATTTGGAATTATTCCCTTTTTTCTAAATGTTGTGAAAGGCCATACAGTATTTATTTTTGTCTAGACGTACACGAGCTAAATCTATAAGAAGGGAGGTATCCAGTACTTAGACCAGTCAGACTCATCCGCTCCGGAAAGTCCTTCAACTCTCTGCTGTACTCGACATCTTAACGCAAGTTCAAGTCATTATGAAGTTCATTGCTCTTGTGTCTATCGCAGTATTCATGGGCAGCGTGGCCACTGCTGCACCTTTGAAGGTAATTATATCCCTAGTGAAATAGAGATAGCGCTGAATAAAATAATGACCAACGTCTATTATTTACTCCAGGCTCGCGAGTCTGAAGTCGACGAGGCATCCACACGCAGCCAATGGACATACTTGAAGGAGGTAGAAAGGCTCCTATAATTTAAAGCTGTAAAAATATTAACTGTGATTAACTGCAGGCCCGCGCTTCTGATGTTGATGAAGCATCTACGCGCAGCCAGTGGACCTACTTGAAGGAGGTAGGAGGTTCAATTTCATTAAAAAAATTGAAGGTTAGATGACTTACCGACCACTATTTTAAATTTTATCTAGGCCCGCGCGTCTGATGTCGATGAAACCTCCACGCGTAGTCAATGGACCTATTTGAAGGAGGTAAGCTATTCAAATTCTAGAATGCAAAGCCTACCAAATTTGTTTTAAAAAATAGGCTCGCGAGTCCGATCTCGGTGTACGTATTTGAGCCCCAGAAATCGAAGACTGGAATAAATGATAACAAAATGTTTATTGCAGGCTCGGACCTCTGACGTCGACGAGGCCTCCACGCGTAGCCAATGGACCTATTTGAAGGAGGTTCGCATTTAAAGTTTTGAGCCGAAGAAAATACTGACCATTATTGGTTGTAGGCTCGCGCCTCTGATGTTGACGAGGCGTCTACCCGCAGTCAATGGACCTACTTGAAAGAAGCGCGTGACTTGGAGGTAAGCATTTGAACCTCAGGAATCCGAGGTCGGAATACATACTAAATATTTCAATTGTAGGCTCGCGCCTCTGATGTGGATGAGATATCCACTCGTAGTCAATGGACCTATTTGAAAGAAGCGCGTGACCTGGCGGTAAGCAGTTGAACCTCAGGAGAGAATGTTAGGAGAAAACACTAATACCTATAGCTTCAGGCTCGCGCCTCCGAGGTCGATGAGGCGTCTACACGCAGCCAGTGGACCTATTTGAAAGAGGTTCGCGTTTCAAGAGTCTAGAAGCCAAGAACGGATCAAATAATGACTTTTACCCTTTACAGGCCCGCGCCTCTGATGTTGATGAAGCGTCAACCCGTAGTCAATGGGCCTACTTGAAAGACGCCCGCGATAACGTGGAGGTAGGCATATGAAGCTCTGGAATCCAAGCTGAAGTTTGGATGAGATACTGACTATCTTTTATTTTTAACATAGACTCGTGCGTCTGATGTTGACGAGGCGTCCACGCGCAGCCAGTGGACCTACCTGAAAGCCGCCGAGAATTAACTCACCAAATACGGGTAGTATGAATGCCACCACACTTTTCAAATCACGCCACCTAGGAATGATTCTTTGTATAAATTTCATTGCATCTCTACCTGTCGTCTTTCAATCTTCATAAATCTACCCATGCACATGGCTAAAATGAAATAGCTGTTGAATTTTGTGTGAACTTACGAGTCTGACGAAGTGACTATCCCGTATAGGTTCTTTTAATTGCTAGTCAGCCTTCTTCATTGGATTCTTCGTTCCTCTACCGCTGTTCACTGACTGCCCAGAGTTAGCTGAGATTGTATGGATGCTGCGACGAAAAGCAAGACGACGGTATGAAATGATTTTGGAGGTCTTCAGTCCATCGACATATTACCTGTCGCCAGTATTCCTGCATGCGGCAACACTGTATTCTTTATATATATCGCTCACCGCTTCGCCACTCTAACCCGTCGCTCCCATGTCGGTTAATAATCAATAACACCGAGCGCCCGAGATGCAGTAGCTTTTGCCTTCCGTCACAAAAGGCGCAATCTCTATTACAGTCGTTCATTCGCACTACCGAAAACCAAATGAAGTCGGCGAGGATCGCGAGCTGGCAAGGTCTGGGCGAGGTGACGTCGACCAACGTGGGCAATAATCATTAAGCTGGTGGTAGCTGAGACGTCAGAGGGGATTCTGTTAAAATAAACGATGCAGTCTCGACGATATCAGAGACAATTTGTCCTCAGAAGGATAAGGGAGGGGGGTTTCCAAGAAGGCAAACGGATGAGTACATACAACAACAATAAACTGCTTATATACTGTAAGCCTGAAACAAATATACGAATATAGTTAACCATGGAAAAGCCACAAAAATGTGAACTAAATATGTGCGAAAATGCGGTGCGTCGCGCTGGCAAACTAGGATCTGATATTCCAACAGATTCCTGAGTGCGGCGATACACCACTAATCAGCAAACAATGTAACATGTACATAGACAAGACAAAATAACAAATGGTCAGGTGCTTGTATAAATTGAAAGACAGGAAAAACCAGTCACGGCGACGCACTCTGCACATGTGAGGTTGCTGAGTTTTGAGAGAGTATTTATAAGTGAGCAATAGCTGCATATTCAAGGTACTCGATTCATGAAGACTGAGGAACGATTCTACATACTATACTACTTATATACTATTCTAAATACTTGTTGTTAGCTAAATGGGTTCAACCCTTACTGAGGAATCTCTCAGGTTTCATAATAATATGGTAATTAGAAACATGAATGAAGGGAGTATGCAATGCATGAAGGTGGATTGGAGTCTGCAAAATCCATATGTACAGGAAAGGTAATCTAAAGCAAGTATGATGTGATGCAGGGTCGTAGAGTATGCATTCTATTCTTAGAATATCAGTGTCTGGGAAGTAAGTCCCATAGCTTACAGTACAGGACTGCTGGAGGCTCTTTCTGTTGCTTGCATATTTATTGAAGGGGAGAAGCAATTTTTAACACCTAACAGAGAGGTATAAAATACATACCACAGAGTTCAGGATGACAAAGCTATAATTTGCAGGGCAAGCAATGTGGGAGAAGAACTCCATGCATACCATCAGGGTAGAGTTTGGGACCCTGGGTATTTGGCAAGGGAGCCCAAACCAAACAGCACATTGACATAATTTTGCTCATGACACTCATCAGGAAAACAAGGAAAAATGGGTCTAGGTTAATATAGGTAGATTTATCTTGAGCTGAAAAATAATTGGTCTCATAAGTACATTTATTGCACATCAATATGTAATGCAATATCTGACACAGTAGTGTTTGTGAAATTTGGAAGGATGGTAAGTATTTTTAAAAGTTCAGAGGTCAAAGATTTTGATTTAATGATAATTTTAATCAGTTTTGCAATGATTTTAAAGTATTATAATACCTTATCAAACACCCCTCCCACACTGGAAAAATGTACCTTTCTCCAATTGTAGCAGGCATTAGAAGGCTTATGCACACTTTTTATGTACATTACTGAAACTTTCACTCTCACTTCAACTTAACAATTGAGAGCATTAGATTTCTTAATTATTCACTTAAGTTGCAATGTTCTCTCAAATGACTTAATTTACTTACTGCTCACACTATATCCTGAGTGAGGAGTGCAAGTGCACAAACCAAGTTTTGCATTTTTGTCAGCATATGGGTGGGGAATCACACTATTATTTGGTATTTATTGTAAGTCTTTGGAATACTGAACAAACATGAAATGGCCTTGCAATAAAATCCCATTATTATGAGGAATTATACATATGGATTGTGTTTACAAAAAGTATTAAGGCACTACAATTCAGATAAAGTGTCAAGTCTCATTCCCAAAGGTAAATAGGAACTAGAGGCCATGGGCTATATAGCACTACATCAGAAACTTTTGGAAGTAACATTAGAAGTATTTCTAACTGTAACACTAAAGGCAAGAATCATTGGCTTCAGCTTATGTGCTGCACCCTCCCAGCTCTCATGGGTTCTAACTTAGTAAGAGGTCCACATGTTGGAAGATAGTTACCGGTTGTTGGAAGGTTGTTGGGGACAAGCAAAGATATCGACAACTAGAATCCAAGTCTAGTGCTGAGGGTGAGAGAGGACTAGTCAATTTAAGTCAACTAGAAGGAAAGTCA
>JASFDH010000258.1:0-29241 GCA_036937195.1 Nidularia pulvinata | reverse complement strand
ATTTCTCTGCCGAACTTACTGCAGTGCGAGCTTGTTACCATACGGCGCATCTATTATTGCGAACATTGAGCTTCATGATATCACCGCGGAGGCATGAGTTCTGGTATGAGTGCCGATGTCACGTCATATTAAGTTCAGAAATCTACAGTAAACACGTAACCTCGAACAACGGCATAAAGATGGAACTGACATTGGTCATGCAAATATTGTGCGGTGCGATAAAATCAAGGCAATCACAACGCCACATGTCAGTGGAATTCCTAAAAAGCGAGTAACAGCGAGAAGGCTATGGCCTATAAGCTGCCAGCGGTTTTCAGCGTCCACGTTCCCTATGTATATACTGCATTAGACAAAGAATTCTTTCGGAAATAGAACCACAGGGACGTGGGGAATTGAAGATGAGTCCGCAAGCTCTTCAGAATTTAAACTTCAGGATTGAGATGACTGAAAACGCTCTTTGAGTAGTAATTGACAGGCGGACTTTGGCAAAAACTTTAAGTTTAGAGGCGTACATTTTTCTCTTCTTTACATCAAGTGGAATTTGAGATGATCGATTCTGCCCACTACCGTTGGTTCAGAATATTTTGCGCAGTCCGATGCTGGTAGTAAGAGTAGATCCCCTAAAGGATATTCACAGCAGTGTATCATGTTCTTATGACGCAGCTAGAAATTATTTTCTTGTTTAACTTAAAACTGTGGATGGGCGACTATAGGCGAGGAGTTAGGAAATGGGATGACAGCATTCGAAGAGCCAGGGCCCAGCACCACGACCTGTTCCTTCTAGTCATGTGATCGTGAGTTCGGTATACCCACGCTCTTGATTTAAAAGAAAATTTTACTCTCAATTGTCACCCCTCGGTCGTCCAGTACGCAGTGGACTCCAGCCAATATCTTTCCTCTCCGTCTTAGAGCCTCTTGATGAACTTTCTTTCGAGATGCTGTTGACCATGATAGACCTGAGCCTTCTGTCAGTGATATATGGTGAGCGTCTCTTTTTTTTTTTTTTTTTTCGTTTTGTGATGAATATTCGCTATGGTCCGTGTTTCCTAGAAGCGATTAGACACCGCTGTCCAAAGATGCAGATAACTTTTTTAAACCTAGCCTTCTGATCTTAAACCTCACTTATTTCTAAAGCGATATATGCTCATCTCTTCTTAGTTTTCAGGCATCTGTACCACTAACTGTCTAGAAGAGTGCTCTCAGTGTCCTTGGGTCGGAGATGTGGCATAGAAGGTGAGCATCATCACCCTAGTTCATACCTTTATTTCTTTTTACTGTGATGACCCTCGCTATGGTCCGTGTTTCCAAGAAGCGTCTAGACAACGCTGCTCAATCATGCAGATAACTATTTACCTAGCTCTCTGATTCCTTCTTATCCACTTATATTGCCCTTGACATGATCGCTAATCTATAATCTTTGTTTCATAGGTAACTTGTTCCTGGCCGTTGTCCGCCACCACCTCCATTGGAATTTCTTTTTGCTTCTGAGCGATGTAGGCTATATCTTTACTAGTATCGGGCGATAGCGGCCGAGATACGTTTCAATACTATATTCCCATCCATTTTTACTACCGACAATATATCATTCGAACATCGAAGATACGTTTCATTTACTGCAGTCTTCTTTGTAATCTTTCATCAGTTCCGCCGGCATCTTGCAAGGAAAAATCAAACCTCCACAAGTACAATTCATGGATCCTATGTATCCTGACCCAATCCATGTATTCATATTGCGATCATGATTAGCGCATATATATATATACGTAGATTGCTAGCTGGCAGCAACCATCACATGTATCATAGCTTCAGTTTCACCGTGATGGTAACGTTACTGAACTTGGCGCCCAGCACCCCAAGGACGGGGCACAGAAAGTACTCTGTACCAGTGCTCGAATGCACGGCCAAGTACTCAAGCAGAAAACCGCGGACGCGCATAAATCACTTCAATAGTTTTCACTCGTGAAATTATCCTTCGCCAAAAGGTATCATCATTAATGAGGTGACTGAAGCACCTGAAAGAAGCCAAAATAACAACAACAGCTATGTCATGTGTCTGCTCCCGGAGCGCTAGCTAGGCAGAAAATTTACTTCAAACGCTCATCTACGAGCTTTCGTGATCATTGTTGAACAGCCTTGAGCTGGGCCTATACCAAGTCGAATGAGGTTCGCGGGCATCAGAAAGCGAAGATTATGACATACCAGAAGAGTCGTGGACGAAGCAGGGCAGCCTTTGCCCGGCCCGTTCAAGTTTTGAAGTGTCACCAAAGATGCATTGATGCGCGCAGCCTTGGAAGCGTTCGAATTATCCGTGGGGAACGAAACAGCCACAGACGGGTTGTTTATCACTTTTCCCGCTGCGACATTCGCGCTGAGAGACTATAATTCGCAATCAACGCTAAGGACGGGAACGATATGACATGATGCTGTGAATGTGTGAATGCTTACCTGGATGAAAGATGCCCTGTCAGGCGGGCACGAGCAGGGGACCTTGATGACTTGTCCGGCCGCGTTCGTGATTCCGTCGCAGTCCCCGGTACCGGTGGGGTTGAGCCCCGCCTGGTGCCCGAAATCAGGTACGAGTGCGGGATCGACACCGCCAGAGCTGGTCGCGGGGGCGGCAGTAGAAGCCGGAGGTGCAGAAGCTGGTGCTGCGGGAGCTGCTGCAAGAGTATCGGGGCCGGCCTGGATTGCCTGCTGCTGCGCAACAAATGTGGTGGAAGCAGCGGGGCATCCAACTCCTGGGCCATTGAGATTCTGCAGGGTGACAAGAGCGGCTTGAATACGAGCCAGCTGAGAAGCCTTGGAGTTGTCAGTGGGAAACGAAACGGCAACCGTGGGGTTGTTCACCGCCTTGCCGGCCGCGACGTTCGCGTTGAGAGACTACACTTTTGGTCAGCGCCAAGGACAGGAACGACACCGCAAGCAAATGCCTACCTGGATGAACGATGCCCTATCAGGTGGGCATGAACAGGGAACTTTGACGACCTGTCCAGCCGCGTTCGTGATTCCGTCACAATCCCCGGTACCAGTGGGGTTGAGCCCCGCCTGGTGCCCGAAATCAGGTACGAGTGCGGGATCGACGCCTCCAGTGCTCGTCGCAGGTGCAGAAGTAGTTGGTGCGGCAGTAGTAGCTGGGGCCGCGGGTGGTGCTGGCGCGGGAGGTGCTGCTGGTGCGGGTGGTGCTGTAGTGTCTGACTCGGCCTGAATGGCTTGCTGCTGCGCAACAAATGTAGTAGAAGCAGCGGGGCACCCAACTCCTGGGCCATTGAGATTCTGCAGGGTGACAAGAGCGGCTTGAATGCGGGCGAGCTGGGAAGCTTTGGAGTTGTCGGTGGGGAATGAAACGGCGACTGAGGGGTTGTTCACCGCCTTTCCCGCATTAACATTCGCATTCAGGGACTGCGTGCCATACACGACTCGTTAGGTACGGGAACTAGCACACTAGACAGATCCCAACCACTTGCCTTCAGGAACGTAGCACGATCTGGCGGGCATGAACAGGGGACTTTGACAACAACACCCGCGGCATTTGTGACGCCATCGCAGTCCCCGGTACCAGTGGGGTTCAGACCGGCCTGATGGCCAAAATCGGGGACTAAAGATGGATCGACATCACGCCTAACGGGCACAGCGGAAACAGAGGCCACAAGTATAGCAGAAACAGTGAAGAAATTGCTGATGAACTTCATGATAGTGTTGTTATTGAGCTTCGAAACGTTGAGATTTTCTGTTGAATATTTTCAAAGGGGTTTCAAGGAGTGTAGGAATGGTAGCGTCAAGCGTTGAACTAGAGAACGTGAAAGGACCTGCGACTGGCGTAGGAAGAAGCGAGACGAAAAGGCCGACACTGTCGAAAGCCCGGAGAAAGAAGGAGGCGAAAGAAGGGAGAATGGAGGCGTCAACAACAACTCTGATGCTTATAACGTTCACGCTAGCTGGCTCCACGAGGTGGTGCCAGGCCTGAATAGTCAAACAACCTCGATTTCATTCAGGGAAGGTTTCCCGCGCACACACCCATACTTCTGCATATCTTTGCTTGGCACAACCGTCTCAAGGGCAAAGCGCATCATAATCGTCTAGGAGCTAGCGACTGCCGTGACCGTCTCCAATGTTTTCGACCGCTTCGATTCCAATGTATCAAAGACCGTATACATAACGAAGGCAGCAAGCACCATTATCCCGGAAGCCTACCCGTATTCTTGCCGCCTGTCCAGTCAGATTTGGGGTTACAAAAGGAAAACAGATTGCACCCACCTTCATAAACTTCTACTCACACACCCCGCGAGCCATCCGCGTTGGCAATTGGTTACGGAGACTGATCACGGTCATCGTGGTAAGAGCACAAAAAGATCAAGGGTAAGCAAGTCCTAGTTACCGAGAAGGTCGCCATGATCCATATGAGATCCCGGCACTGAAGGCTTCAAATCTGAACATTGCTCTTCCCAAGTTTCAAAAGGTAAAGAATTTCCTGCGGCAGTGGGCATAGGAGCACCTCGAGGCTGCCTTGAGGTCCGAAATGTCGTCACTGTCACGTCGATCATCACTCTGGCTTTCACTGCGACTCGATCGGCTTGAACCTCAGCGGTCGAAGTTGTGCTCGCCGCCTTGCTTTTCAGACCTCGTCGACTATCACTAGTCACTTGATGCTACAGTCGTTCTTTGCTTCGATCTTCCCATGGAGGCTCGAAGGTTGCTTATGGAGGGATGATGGATCCGACTCAGTCGCCGGGCTAAACCCCAACTTCCACAAAGTTCGGAATATCCTGATTCCTTATCGTCGTCTGTCATTTTGATTCTTACTGACACTTCACACTTCTTGGGTCTGGCTCATGGGCCCTGCCAAAAAATATCACTGCATGCTCTTACATCATGAACACATTGCCGATCTTCGATACACTCCTAGCCCCGTGCAAGTTATATCTTCGATGTCTCTATCATTCCGGACACGCTCCATTTCTTGCTGGCCGACACTCCACCCGTTACCTGGGACCACAACTCGGAGCAAGATCTATTGTGCTAACCGTTCGCAAGAGTTACATGTTCGCTAACATCGGATTGTGTTCTCGGACCATTGTAGTCCGTACTGCATTTCCGTGCCAGTGGCCGCCGTGGAAGACGCAGAATGACAATGGCTGAAACTCTTGTTCGAGTACGAATCGTCCTTCGCCCGAAGCGCTACGAAGCTCATACTTTCGCTTTCCGTTCATGCATTTTGCCTTTCCACGCTCCGTTTGGCGGTGTAAAAGGTCTACAATCGCTTCTAAATGCAATCATTGGCTCAGAAAACCTCGCAACCTTCAACCTAATAAATGCATCAATTATGTTAGTTATCAAGTGGGGACGACTTAGTCATATATTTGGACTCTATAGGGGTACTATGATGTCCGATATGCTCTGCAAGCAGCATTGTCTTGAATAGTAACATTTAAAGACCCTTTGGAATCTTATTCGGAAATTTCGTCAGCCTTGTCTTGCCACAAAAATGCCAGCTAAGGTTGCTATACCCTGCTCCCGGCTCCTTGTACAGATCTCTGTCAACTCACCAGCACTGGTTCAGACTGGCTGCTAAGGATTCGTTCGAACTCGGGGTCTCCGTATCTGAGATCATTAATGTCCTTGCGTCCTCTTCCTTGATTCGTCGGATTGGGCTAGAGTTCCGGAGTTCCATCGCCTCTTCTAGGGGAGGTACACTATACTTCTAACGGTCATCTTTACGCTCTTTTCGCGCTGATTCCGGAGTCGTTGAAGCTAAGTAACGATGAATAATGACCCATCTTATTGCAAAATAGCTTCTTGGGCTAGATTTTCTGAGTCTATATCGTTCTAATGTTATCTTCTGCCATAATACTGCTATTCTCGCGTTTTGAACTGCGTACTCGATACAATTTTCTAAGAGTCTGAACGGATGGCTTCCCGGTATTGGTTATTTTCAACTCTCATCGACTGCGGGTTATTTTAGCGCAGTTTTCCCCGCCCCTGTACGGGGCTGCTGTAACGCTCTTACCCTACAGGACTGGATTTAATGTACTCACAGGTACAGATGTAGTCTAAACTACGTTTGCTCCATACTGGATGTATGTATTATTGAGCTCCGTAACTTACGAAAAAAATTACCATGCAACCACTTAAGAAAAGAGCAGCTTCTTGAGCCTGTTTTAAAGACTTTTGACGGGAGTGGAATTCGGAAGGTTTCAAAGTTCGAAGAAAAAACTGCACATGGAAATCCTATTAGCCGTCGCCCGCACACTGCGGTGGCGCGGTGACCATAAGCGGGCAGTCGGACTAATCGGACTGCATTGTGGGGCGGGACGATCCCGGCACGCCGGCGGTTCGCCAATAAAGGCCATTTGAGCGTTATCACCGACAACTTGCGTCATTCCACATGCTGTTGGTCGGGCCACCGCAGTTGTGGCAGCTTTCTCACCTTGACTGCGAAATGAAAACGATAACCCAAGCCTTTCCGCCGTCCAGAAGTCTCCTGGGAGGATCTGCCTCTGCACAGGTTTCTTCTTCGCCCACTACAGGAAGACTTTACTTAAAGTCGTGAGTGCTGTAGCATCCCCTTGTAGCAAAAATAGGGAGCCGATTGTCCAACTTTTTCTTCCAGAATACCCGCATAGCATCGTGCTATTTTTACGGAGCGCGCTCGACAACCACGCCTGCTCTTATATTAGACCTTGCCAGCGTTCGCTAGTGACGTCTGGCTCCTCAGTATTAGGGGATCATCTTCTTTTTTCTGTTGTGAGTACTTGTGCTGTCAGCAAAATGATCCCAGAAGTAGTACTAATACCCGGATAGTAGGGCTATACTCCCTGCTATAGATACCCCTCTTCCCACCATGTTCTTATCCATGACACCCAAGCTGGTCTTGCTCCTTACGGCTCTGCAGTCCACAGTGACCCTCCCGGCCTTAGCTGATACCTATGACATGGTGAAGGAGTACGCGGGTTCGACGTTCTTTGATGATTGGCAATTTTATGGCAGCTGTGCGCAGCATTTTACCTTTGAAAGCCTGAGAACTTGAATTGACGCTTTTTTCGCATTTAGTCGACAACCTGACCAATGGAGATGCTATGTAAGCATGCTCTTCATCTTGTTTCGCAGATATTTACTAAAATGTTCTTCGCAGATTTGTCACAGCCGATGAGGGCAAAAAGTCGGGACTTGCTGTTGTTGATCCGTCCACAAAGCATGCAATCATGAAAGTGGACAATACGTCTACTGTCACATTCAACAATAAGCGTAATACGGTTAGGATTCAGACCGTTGACCAGTACAAAGTCGGTAGTATCTGGATAGTGGATATGCTTCATGTCCCTTATGGTGTACGTCCTCTTATGGCTCTATTTTCCTTCTTTCGACGCTTACTATTCGGCTCCTTTCGCAGTGCGCTGTCTGGCCAGCCTTGTACGATTCTCAGGCATCCCTATCACTTTATCGGCGCTAATCTACCTCTTTTTTTTTCTTCAGCTGGTCGCATTCCCCTAACTGGCCCATAGGAGGGTATGTTCCCTGACCACTTATAGCCCCAATCTTCCTATCATCTAACCAATTTCATTTTTCCAGCGAAATCGATACCTTTGAAGGCGTAAACCAAGTAACCCGGAACCAGATTGGCCTGCACACTACCGCCGGCTGCACACAAGTCTCCCCTGTCCAATCTTCCACTCTCATAAACTCGACGGACTGCAGCTACCTCGTCAACTCGAACGAGGGATGCGTCACCACCGACACGCGCACGACATCCTATGGCGCTGGGTTCGCACAGGCGGGTGGAGGCGTGTGGGTTACGGAGTTTGCGGAGAAGGGCATTTCGTAAGTGCTTGACTGAAATTTCATATAGGGAGGAAGAGCGTGTTTGTTAATGCCCACCTGCTTTGATAGTGTGTGGTTCTTTGAACGAACGAACGTGCCAAACACGATCTCCTCCAACTCCAGCTCGATAGATGTCTCGACGCTCGGTACTCCAGTTGGGAACTGGCCCTCCACAGGATGCTCCATGGACACCTTTTTCAGCGCACAAAACATCATCTTTGATATCACTCTCTGTGGTGGTACGTGACCGCCGAATTTCTTGTCCTCAACCTCATTTTGCTTATATACTTGTCGCTCCCTTTCGCATGCAGATTTCGCTGGGGCGACCAACGTATTTTCACAAACCTGCCCGGGAGTATGTTACCAAGACCACGTTCTTGGGAACGGATCAAACTTCGCCACCGCCTACTTTGAGGTCGCTTCTTTGCGGGTCTTCAGCAAGTCAGGCACAAACACCGTGGTGAAAGGCAGCAGTGCAGCGTTGAGCCTGCGTGCCTCGGTGTGGGGAGCATGGGGCAGTGCCGTCCTGGGCTTAGGCATAATACTCGCCAGTGGCCCTTTCCTTCAAGTCTGAGCAGGAACTTAGATATGCACCTATACTCAAAAACTTTGCTAGTAATTTGGACAATTACAAAATAGATATGTAGCTATAGGACATTTCACTAGACAAGGACTTCCATAACATATTTGTACTGGGCTGGATGGTAAATTCGGTCCAGGAGCTCCGATACCGGTTTTCGCAAGATTGCCAACTGCGTTGCACCACAACTTCTATCATCACACTATATATTTCGCTGCACTTGGTACATCTTCATCCCCATTCTCTTTCTTATCCAAATCATTGAGCGCCGTTGGAACGTTAATTCAGTGGCTTTACCACCTCTTGTCATTATGGCCAGCCAACTTCGGTCAGTGACGTCATGTTCAAGCGACGTCTTGGGCACCATGGCATGTGCGAGAAGAGCCGATTCCCCATAGAGGGAAACTATCCATACTTAAGGACCGCGACGATGAGTCAGACGACATTCTCACTGCTGCCACTCGTTATCTATGGCTTCCTCCTCCTCTGAAACACCGTTCAAGATCTCAATTCCTGACGACAAGCTTGACCTACTAAAGCAAAAACTTGCGCTATCCATCTTCCCCGACGAGCTCGAAGGCTCAGGGCGTGACTATGGGGCCCCACTCGCCGACATTCAACGGCTCGTCGCACGCTGGAAGGTTGGGTATGACTGGCGTAAGCATGAAGCTGAATTAAACGCCGAGCTGCCTCAATTCACGAAGAATATCGATGTGGATGGGTTTGGGACCCTGGACATACATTATGTGCACAAGAAGAGCACAGTGGATGGGGCGCTGCCGCTACTTTTCGTTCACGGGTGTAAGTGTGTTATGTTCATGGCTGCCACGGACCGGAAGAATAACCGTCTTTATGCGCTTCAGGGCCCGGAAGTTTTATGGAAGTGAGGAAGATACTGCCCCTTTTGACAGAGGCGTCCCCCGATCATCCTAGTTTCCATGTTGTGGCTCTCAGCTTACCGGGGTATGGTTTCTCGGAAGCTCCAAAGAAGAAGGGCTTCAGATTCTCTCAGTACGCAGAGGTATATGTGCTTATTACTTCACCAAAATAGCCAGTTCAAACTTTTTACTTCAGGTTGGCCATAAACTTATGCTATCACTTGGCTATGAAGAGTATGGTGTGTAACCGCTCATCTTCCGGCATTGGTCACCAATTGAATCTCTTTTCCAGTCACTCAAGGGGGGGATTTAGGATACTTCGTGCGTCCAGTCGTAATTATTTACACTTTTGAAGCGCCAGTATTCATTTCTCACTTCTTCAGATTACCCGAAGAATGGCAAAGGTGTATGGCGGCAAGCACATCAAGGCCTGGCACACGAACTATCCGGCACCTAGGTAAGTTTTCCTCTCTTTCAATTCACACCTCAGTTATTCATTGGTTGTTCCCAGTGCCGGCCCTCCTAGTCTTGTTTGGCAACCTCTCTCTTACCTTGCGCATCTCGTTACTCCTTACACGGAAACCGAGAAAGCCGGTCTACGACGGACGGCATGGTTTGAGAACCATGGCCGCGGCTATTTCAGGCAGCAGTCTACTCAACCTCAAACTCTTGGCTATGGAGTGGCGGATTCACCAGTTGGACTGCTAGCGTGGATCTATGAGAAGCAGGTTAACTGGACTGATCAGTACCAATGGGATGATGACGAAGGTACGTCCTTTAACTTAGAATGTTTTTGAAAGTTGCTAATTATGCGTTCCGTAGTCCTGACATGGGTATCCATATACTGGTTCTCCCGTGCCGGCCCTGCAGCAACCTTCCGCATATACTACGAGATGGTGGCAGGGAACGAGCGCATCCCCGAAGCGACGACTATCCCGATGGGATTTTCATATTTCCCTCAGGAACTTATCATCCTTCCGAGGAGGTACGAACAGCCATCTCGACTCCACTTTTTCGTCATGCTGATGAACCTTTTTTTTCTTCAGGTGGCTGAGAGCGCCGAACTTAGTGTTCGAGTCAGAGCACACTAGCGGAGGGCATTTCGCCTCACATGAGAAACCGGAGCTCCTCGTCGGTGATCTGCGGAAGATGTTCGGAAAGGGTGGGCCTGCGTTTGGTGTTGTGCCTGGCAAGACAGGGTATTAGTTGTGCGGGCAAGTTGTAAGTTTACATGTTTCAAATGCGATGTTTTGTGTAACATCCCAGCAATGAATATATTCACATTTTGGTCCTTCAAGAGCAATTAAACAGAGCCCGAGGGAATACTTAGATGTCGCCGTTTGTCTCCTGGATTTTGGCATCATATTCAAATCAGCGCCCTGCAGGTACTGCACGGGCGTTTATGTTATCCTTCCGCATAGAGTAAGCACCAAACACTGCGATCGCGTACTTACGCGACCACGAATCCATTCCACGCAGGTTAGAGCACATACGGCAATACGGGTGCCTCTCATTTTTAGAAGTCCTAACTTGACATATACAACGTCTGAAATCGAAGTTCGAACCACTCCCCCGCCGACGGGACTTGCATTTCAGCCAACATGCCATCTGCTTTGCGCCATCGTTACTCCAGTTGTTTCCTATGTCGTGCATCTGGTGGTCCGCTAGTGTCTACACGACTCGTCACGTCTATCAGAGCTTTCAGGACTTCCAGCGCCAAGTCGAATCGTTGGCAATGCCTTTGAAGTTGAACGTAGAGTAATGGGGCTACTTACAGCGTATGGACGAAATGCTACGATCAGACATACAAGCTTCCAGGGCCGTTTCCGTACACTCCCTTTTATTATCTTGGCCGAGACTAGTTGCTTACTTGACAACATATTTATTTGTGTAGGAAAAGTGGCTGATCTTGGGGGACCCACGAGGACCGAGCCATGTTTTACTTGGAAAGAACTATGTAAGGCCTAAAAGTGATCGCGTGGCTCTGGAACTTTTCGTGAGCAATCCCGTTCGCTAATAAAGACCATCACTGAGCTAGAGTTTGATTAGTTTGGCTGTGGGCTTTTTTTGCGCTGCAAGTGAGTTGGAGAATTCCATCATCACTGCTCCCTACGACTGGGTCGCAGTGTATTCAAGAAATATCACACATTTTCTTTGACCTGGCATACAACGTCAGTAGAATGTGCGTAGCGGTGCTGACTTCATTACAGAATAGTCAGACGGCAAGACATTTTGGACGGTCGGGAATCTACCATCCTAGACGTAGCTCATGATGTGAATATGTCGTCGTAAGTTGTGGATTTTGTCTTATCGATCCTCTTACCAAGAATGGTCTAAAGTTTAGGCGCCATAAGCATGACGATATCTATGCATATTGTGAGTGCTATGGAGGGTAATATTCCTGCCTTACTGCGCGAGCTCACCGATTCTCCTAGTGGCGACATCCATACTATTGTAATGGGAGCCCTTGCTGCTGTTTCCCCTCAATACTACACTATATCGTCCTTCTACTATTAAAAAATGAGCAGATAACCTTCGCACGGTGTTAGGAGTCACCGCTGACGAGGTTGGGAAGGTGCAGGCATGCATGCATGCGAAGGCGCTGGATGTACTAAGCACGTCCATGATCCCCGGTCCAACAGATATATTTGCTCGTACATTGTATTATCCAGTATGTTAAGAAGGTTTAGGCGATTCTCCACCCATATCGAAAGAAGAAGCTGTCGCGCAAATTATAGGCTTTCTATCATATTCAACGAATCTACTTAGCCAGTTCCTCGGATATCGCAGATTATTGGCATATTATTCGCAGGCTCTGAACAACTGCTAACGTGATGACAGCGAGCATGGTACCTGATTTTCTTCATAGATTCTCACAAATTATGATGCAGGAATGCTTCTACTATTTATCTCGCCAGCGCAAGATACAAGGGAAATACCATCAAATCTTTGGTGCGTGGTCGGGAGAAGGAGGAAGTACAAATGCCGCTGCGAGTGAAGATTCTGCTATAAATCAGGTTACTTCTCCCTAGAAACAGTCTTTCTTTTCACACAGTTTTAAGCCACTTGAGTACAATGGTCTACAAAAGGACATTTTCGTATCATGAATGCTGTACATACAAGTTTCTGGAGGTTTCTGGTTTGACTTCGATGGATTGACCCGGATTGAAGGCTCATTTTGCTCCGATCTGAAAAGGCAAGCAAACTATGCCGCCGTGTGCGTCCAAGATTTACAAGACCGGTGACGTTGAAAATGAAGTAGATATCATCCTTTCCGCCCGGCAGTGGATATCAGAACATGCTAAAAGATTGGTTGCGCCGAAGGTAAGAGATCTTAGTCTACAATGGATACAGAAGCAGGGAAACTATCGGACTCCACTGTGTATTTGTGAATAGTGGTCGGAATTTCATGGAAGAAGCAAATGACGGAATGAGGCATTATAGCTGAATGATTTAGCTGTATAAGTTTGTACAGCATAATAGATGAGGAATGGAAATGGCTTGCACTAGAGATAACCCAGTGCAATATTCTGGCCATATGAGGCGTTCAGGACTAGAGAAATAAGAAATCCGTAGCAGGATTCTGTAAAGATCAAGAGAAAAAAACAAAGAGAGTGAAGAAGCTAGCTTACCTTGCGGAGCGCTTGAAAGGCAGCCATAGTTTATGAGGCGGTGTACTTCGCCCTCAAAGCTCTTCATCGCTTCAGCCGTTCACTGCCGCCTTGAGTGGGCTGATCGGCTCCTGAGCAAAGATAAGGATGTCTTCTGCAATCCGATTTTCGATTACAGCGCCTCGTGAAAGTCGTAAGTAACGCATATATCATCGTAGAGAAAGCCGCAACGGATGAGAAATGACATAATAGGGCCCGAGAGGTTTGAAGTAGACAGAGATGGCGCTGAGCGAAAGGCGCCATTTGAATGCATGGTATATCAATTATCATCCACTCCTTTGAGATTTAAAGCTTGTTCTAGGTATTCCACGAATACACCGCTATCGTATATAGCAAAGGCAAGAACGTAGGCTGTACGGACAGCTTGCAGACCAAGAGAAATAGGATGATAATGGTAGTCAGAGGGCAAAGTTGAAAGTTCTTGATCGTCGGTGACTCGGATGGGAGAATACGGTCACGGTTGCGGCGGACATGGCCACGGCGGCGCGTTGATTGCGCTATTTCAAATTCCACTCTGCTACTTCATCTATCTGCCTCCCATGCACCTATTTCACTCTTGGGAACAGCGAAGACTCTGAAATTCTTCCCGGGCGGATTTGCGGTATATATGATAGTTCGTTTGTGAAGCTGTCTATAACCCTGGGTCAAGGAGAATCTTGTTCAAGTTGTAAGTACTGTACTAGAGGTGAAAGTATGATGTACCTCTCTAATGGTTGGTTCGACGCAGGGCTTTGTTCTGGGACTTGGATTCTATAAAGGATTTGCTATTGGCTGGAATCAATTTCAATGGCGAGACGGTCCCTGGATTCCTTTACGCTTCCGTTCACGTTTCCTGCCGTGTCAAGTCTACGCACCAATGAATCTGAAGCTCCAGATGTACGGAATACCATCGAAGCGAGTCTATTGAATGCACGGCCAGCAGTTTTAGAGTACTGGAGCACACATAGCGATGACTCTCAGATACAGAAGGAAGGCGAAATGGGCAGATCGCACTGTGGGGCGGTAGTTGGTTGCGATGACGGGACTTTGTATGTCTTCCACACCTCGTATCAACCGACCCATACAACTGAGGTACGGGCTCCTGAGGCTCCCCGGTCTTCCAGGCCCAAAAGTCCTCTACGCGTCCCCCGTGGCTCTTTAGCCACTTCCCGATCTTCTTCTCCCGCGGCCTCCCTATTTAATCTATCTACCACTCCGTTCAATGTTACCCCTCGATCCCGCATTGTCTCTGGTGTTAGTACAGAGCAGGTTGAGGCCCCGAAGAACTATGTGGACTTTGAAGATGAACCCGACAAACTAAAGGATATGCTGAAGGGTAAAAACCCCCGGGATAAAGCCTCGTCTTCTGACACTAGCTCTGAAAGGCGCGTCAGCATTAGCAAAACAATATTATCTCCCACTCTGGAGTCCCCAGTTCCACGACGAAAGGAAGCTCCAAGATCTTTACTATCCGCTACGAATTCTAGAGCGCCAACTCCCAAATCCTTTTCGGCTCCTTCATCCCCTAGAGACTTTCATCACGATACTCCGCACGAACTAACTCTACGCTGCCACATTATACCTCCCGCCTCAGGTCCAAATAATGCAATATCAAGCATGGAGCTTCTGAACCATGGCAGGCTTATCGTTGTGTTGCAGGAAACAGGGTAAGCAACGTACAAAATCGGTTCTATATTATTATTGATAAAATTGATAGTAATCTGTATGTCTTATCGACCCAGGATGGCAGCTGCGTAGCTTCCACAGATTGCAGAAGTTTAATTCAGGAGTTCCCAGTGGGTGTTGCAGATAGAGACAAATCTTCGAACGCCTGGTTATGGCGTTCACTGACTGCTTCACATTCTGAAGAAGTAAGTGACCCATCATATGATAAATAAATGACTTCCTTATTATTGCAGTCCACTTTTCTGCTTGCATCTGCAACAAATGAAGCCGGTGTTGCTTCGGACATAGAAGGCAGCTTGTCCGATCGGTCTATGTCTATCATGTTCCAACTCTCCATGGGAAGGACAATTGGCCCATATGAGGTGAAACTTGTTTATCTGAACCACTGGGATCTCGATGATTCGTTTCGCGGAATTGGGATTCATGAAGAACATGACAGTAAGGCTGTCCTGCTCACAATATATTCCCTTATGCTCAGATTCTTCTTCAGAATCTTTGTCACTATTCTCCATAAACGCAGAAGGCCACTTCCTTGTCCGCCAGCTCCATTCAAAATCTCCTCCTATTCCTATTCAGCCGATAAATGTCGAGGAAGACAGCCATTCAATGCATCTTCCATCTATTCCCATCCCGAATCCGTTCAAGGCTATGAAATCACGCTCAGCATCAGCAGAACATATACCGCTCCTCGAGGACAAAGAGTCTCCCAGAATTCTTGCTGATGAAGTGCATGATGTAGGCACAGTGCTCACCGGCTCAATATCCGGCCTCACGACGCGGAGCATAGATGGCAAGCTGATGGGAATAGCATGGACTGGTCAAGAATTTGCGGTAAGTTCCAACGAATGGCGGTAGAACACTTTTCTCATCGCTTCTTGGCAGATATTTGAGTATCAACGCAGAGCTCTTTGCTTAATGTACCATTCTGCCGTTTCAGATATCCGAGAAGCTGCCTGGTTACATCACGACGTATATGCACTGTCGTTCGAGGTCAGCAGAATGTTATATGCTGATGAATTCTGTTAATGCTTGCGATAGAACCGAGTCGAAGTTTACGAATTGAAACTCGTGAATGCAGATAATGATGTTGCGAGCCCTGATACGATCCAAAGCGGCTCATCGCGTCTTCAGTGAGGCTATTCTGTCTCATTGGGATTATCAAGTTGGCTAACAGAGACATGTCATTAGCCTACAGCTTCTGCGTACCATACCCACAGAAATCCATGATGCGGTCGACTTCACGTCATCCGCTGAGATTATTGTGACGAAAATCCAAGAAGACGGTCGTCAACGACTTCTTAGCTTCTCCGTTGAGCGCGAAGATGATGGTAGTTATAGCAGCAATGCGGAATCTTCACGGGTCTTGTGGCAGTCTGCTCCCCTCAGCAAAAGTGCCACTGCGAAAATCGAGCTAACTGCATTACTGGCGCTTGATGTAGACCTTGTTGTCCACGGATACAGTACGTGCTTTATTTATTACTTCAGCTTTTCAAAGCTTATCCCAAATTTATAGCGGATGGTCGTATCCGCCTGTATTCCTTACCTCAAATTTGCAAGAAGTCTGAGAAGCTTTCTTCGCTGGTATCTGCGGCGAGGAAGACCTCAGAACCGCCGCTCGGTGGCCACATAATGGGCCTTCATGTAGTTCAAAATCCAAGAACAAATGAAAAATTCATTCTTGGAGGAGCTGATGATGGCTCCATTGCCTTTTGGTCAAACAAGTGGGATTTTTTATTTGTCTGAGTGCCATTGACAACTGATCTTGTTAATCTAGTAACTTTGAACTTTGTGCCCGTTGGGTGGTATTCACTACACCACTCGCGAAGGTCATCCAATTTCAAAACGATAAGGTTGGACCACTGCGTGGATGTGTCCTTTGTATCTCACAAGATGGCACGATCGCCGCCATTGTGATTGATGGTTTTCAATTGTATGTAACACTTTCTCCATATCCTCACAGTTTCACAGTGAACATTCTCTAGCTTGTTCCTAGTTCCAGGAGCAGCCGAGCCTCTGCAGAGAGTGTGCCTCGGGGGAAACAACCTTCTTCTTATCTATAAAGGCAGAGGTGCCAGATTATGGGACGTACAAACCAAGGAGTTTTGGCGGTCGATGGCATTAGACAAGGCAGACGAACTTCTATCTCAGGGTGGATGGGCTGATCTGTAGGCCGTGTTCACCTGTGAAGCGTCGTGCTACTTAAACTTCTTCATTATCTAGATCTTTAGCAACAGATGCATGTATTCCGGACACAGTATGGCGATGTATTGCTGGCTCCTCAATGGGGCGAGATGCAGGTCCGTGTCGTGTTTCATTATGCTTAACACGATCCTGACGAGCCATGTCAGTTTCTACATTGTCACTCGACTTGGAACGGCTCGATATAGAGTCTATTGCGATGGCGAAGTCTATAAGTACTAGCAGGGACCAGACGCGTACAATCCTTCAAACGCTTGATAGACTTCGCTTGTTATTGGGGACGTTGTTGACCCCTGGGCTGAACGACGATGTGGATTCTATTTGTCATGGAAATCTTGGCGTATACCGCTCTTCGGTGTCGATTGGCTTTAGGTATGTTCGCTTTATAATTCTAGCTCGTTCTTTGCTAATGAGCTAGAAGTTCGATGACCACTGTATTATTCAATACAAGCTACCCGCAAGAGCCTTGGTGTATCTCTGGCGATGTAACTGCCTCTCATGTTGTATCTATCATTCTGATTCTGAGGGCCATGAGTCTTTTTGAAGGTTAGTAGCTGCCCTTTCATGTTTGCTTATACTCAGCTTTCTGTTCAGAACTTCTTGACGGAGCAAACACGGTCATCTCCTTCTATGCGACCTCTTTAGGGCCTTGTGTTGGTCCTTTATATCAGCCGCCGAGTCTGGCTTATCTAGGTCGCCAGTGGTTCAATGCTTCAAGTAAATTTCATTCGATGCTTTCCAATGTGCCCAATTTAATTATATTTAGATGAGCTTCGTCAGGCAATCCGCATAGTTTTTGATGCAACTGTGGCGCGTATGTCAGATGAAGAAGCAACTGGGATCGCTGAGCAATGGCAGCATTACTGTATGTTTTACTTTTTCTTCCTGGAGTCATGCAAACTAACCAATGACGGGCAGTACCGTGTCTGCAGCCCGATGCAGAGAAGGAATCAATGACTGCCGCTCTGGCTTTATTTGTCTGCGGATACGTGGCGTCAGAGAAATACAGCCTTCTTTCTACGAAGTGAGGACATGTTCTCTGTCTTCAAGTCCATTCTGTAACTTTTCGATCCACAGCGCTCTCAAGGATATCTCGAAATCCATCACATCGTATCTGCATGACGAGAAATCGATCTATCGAGTCCTCGCCATTGATCTATGTTCCAGAGGATTCCACGTTTGGCAACACTACATCGATGCAATGGAAATTCTTCGATCTCTATTCACATTAGCTACGAATACGCGAAAAGACTCCATTTCTGTCCAAAATGTTGCAGCCCAGGCCAGACTCGCAGTGCTCTTGATCGCGTCGAACAATACACCACTTTTCATGACAACGCTTTGCCTGGATATCCTTACGCCTCCAACTCTGGATCATCGCAGATCCGTTATGCAAATCGTTGCTTTCCTGATTCGCAAGGTCTGTACATGACTATGCCTCAGCATTTGGTATACCTTTAACAGGTATATTTTCAGCGTCCTCTTGTTCTCCAACCGAATCTTCCTCGGTTGATGGAAGCGGTGGTAAAGTCTCTGGACCCTAACTCAACCACAAATCGTGATGCAGTCCTCGACACCGCTACAGAAATAATCGGTCACGTCGTGAAGACGTATGTGTGCCTTCATTTAAAGTTCCGCATTTTTTTCTCTTACGGCAGCGCATTTACAGATTTCCAACTGTTGATTTCCACATGTCTACTCAGCGGCTTGCAGTAGGTTCCAACGAGGGAGCGGTCGTAATGTATGACCTAAAGACAGCGATTCGACTTTACGTTCTTGAAGGTCACAAGAAGCAGCTCACGGCATGCAGTTTCTCTCCCGATGGTAGGAGACTGGTTACGCTTTCCCTGGAAGAAAGAGTGGTGCTTGTTTGGAAAGTCGGCTCCAGTTTCTCGTCTTTCTTCAATCCTGGAGCACCGCCTCGTCAAGGACACGGGGGATCTGAGCCATTCAAGACTTTGAGTTTCAATATCGGAGCCGAAGGTATGCAAAATTCAACTTGAGTCAAGTGGTCTCACTGAGGGCAATGGAACAGCGGTCATGAGTGTGGCGGAAACATTTCAAAAAATCCGGTTTGAATGGGTGGCTGATCGTAGCGTGAAACTAAAGATCCGAGAAAGTGTATTAACGTTTAGCACATGAGTAATGCTTTGAAACATCGGATCCATCCGTATGATTGCATTGAACTTCGGTAATCAACCATCACAAGCGTGAGGACGTAGAACACACCAGGTCGGCTGGAGAGGGATAGCTCGTACACCGCGTTGCACCATCCTGTAGCGGACATCGTTGAGCCGCGGCAATGCCTCAGCGACGCTGCGAGGAGAGCCATTGGGAAGAGTGGAACCAGTCCAGAATATCTGAAATCGCATGAGTCCAGTTTTTCCCGCAACAAAACAAAGTTCCAAACCTCAGCAGAGCTCGCAGCACGAGGCCAAACGATAGAATCGACGTTCTCTGGAGACGATTGCTCTGTCCAGAGGAGCTGTTGGCCTAGGGAAGAACGGTATCTAGAGTAACTTCCTGTAAGTAAGGCTTCAAACTTACCTCCAAGGACAAGAGAGCTTTGTGCGATTGTTAGGTTTGCGAGAGGATCGAAGGTATATGCCTGGATATTTCAAATAAGATCGTTGGCGGTTCATATTATGAGCAAATAGACTGACCTTCTGCCATGTCTTGAACGGATCGCACCAGCTATTACTGAAGAAAATAGATTAGAGTCGGTAGCACGGGCAACAGCAAGCTACTTACGTAGTGGGCCTGTTTCCGAGCCATGTTCCAGCACCACAATCCTGCAAACCACTCTAGATGAGCAACACTATACATTACGTATAAAAGCAAGTAGCTGACGAGGTAGAAGTAATCAGATGGGGCATGTACAATCCGCAGGTTTTTAGCAGCTACTGCTGCAGCATTCTGAGATGATATCCATACCCTGGAGGAATACCGTGGGTTTATAGTTCAAACAACGGAAATCAAGGAGTTGTCGACTAACATTACAACAGTCTGATTCGATAAAGCCACCTGATGTTCCAGTGCCATTTCTGGCAAAGGTTACAATTTATTAGAAATGTGTATACCATCATATAATATCTCCAGCTCACCTTCCCAAACTACTGGACTTTTACCTACAGCTAACAGCGCGTTCTGTTCGGCGACTACGAAGTCACTGATCGCCTGTTCCAGAGTCCTTCCGCTGCTCTGCAAATCAGCCTGCGTCTGGACGTCCTTCGTGTAGCAGTTGGGGTTAACCTCATCGCCCCCAGTGCTGAAAAACTTGGAAGGCAGAGTCTTTGCAATTGCAGAAATAAAGCTAACGGTGAAGTTGACTGTTGCTGGTGTCGCGATGCGAAGGCCACCAGGAGGTCTGGTCTCCCCGCTTACGGCAGGAGAGCCAGGAGCGCAGGCCACATGCTCAGGGTGCGAGTTTGAAATGGCAGACGTGTGTCCGGGAGTGTCCAGTTCCTGTGTGTTGAAAGAAGATAAGCATCATAACAAAGGGCATGTTGAGTGGGCTTCACCATAAGGACATCTATACCGCGCTTTTCACTTCGTGAAAAAACAGTTCGGGTTGAGTGAAAATGAATGGCATACAGTACTAGCATAGGAAACAATGTCTTGGATGTCTGAAGTGCTATAAGACTCTTCCAAAGAATAGGCACCCTTCTGAGATAGCTCAGAATGGCCAGGGATTTCCACGGTGAAGCTTTGAGAATCCGCCGCGTGCCAGTGGAAAGTGCTCATCTTGAAGTTTATTTAGTAAATTAGACAACCGAAACTGGACAAAGACCCACCTTCACCCAGCTCATAGCATCCAATGTTCGTTTAATATCAGAAACCGGAAAGCTGTACAGGACAAGTCACTTATGGACAATAAGATAAGTAACTGGCCACTCACAAATGCCTTGCCGTGTCTAGCATGAATCCCCGATACGGCTTTGATCATGAAAAATCAGAAATCGACTTCAAGCCCGGCAGAATACCGCACATACATATGCAGGAGTATCGCTGACAATACTTACAGGGGCTTCGAAGCTGTAAGTGACCCCTTGAAGATCGTACCAAAGTTGTTCGAAAGTAGTCAGTCCTCGAAACAAGCCCAAAGTCGAATTTGCAGTCAAGGTCGCACTGCTTCCATTGCTGGGAATGCTCAATGAGTATTCTTCAAGTTCACTCCGAAGGGCTATATCTTGCATAACTTCTTCTGCGATTGGGCGAGCCACATTTCCACCAACAAGAGAGAGCGTAAGGTGGGAGAGAGATGGTGCTCGTTGTATTGCAGCACTGTCGTTCGCACCGCGTCCAACGACAAGCCGTTGAAGTTTATCGGTATGTAGGTAATTTCTTATCCTATGAACGGCATCTAGAAGGTCCTGAGGGGCATTCGTGAAGGTTATGTCCACTTGAAAGTTGGGAGAAAGTTTTAAAAAAGAGGAACCCGTCTCCAGAGACCTCGGGATAGGCCAGAGAGCTCGGGCAATCAGCGGAAGGAGCGAAAAGAGCGAAAATGCCTTGAGTTGCATGGCACGACCTTCAGGATGGATAGTTCCAAAACTTTATACTTATGGGTTGTCTCTCAGGATAATGCGATCATATGGATGTTGAATGACAGCCGGATTCTATCGAAGAAAGCATGGCACTCAGTTAGCGGATACATGACCTGCACTTCTCCACCATATGGTTAGAAGAATTTAAGACAAGAGGTTGATGAAACACACTGTATGCAGAAATGTCACAACGTGTAATTGAACTACATATAGGCTCACGGTTGTCATTTTAACTCTATCGCCAAAATTTGACAGTGGAGAGCGGTTGGCGATGGCGGACTCAGATGCTCTAAATCCGATAACAAATTGGTTAACATGGCGTACATGTTGTGATTGTTGGAATATTGGTTAGTCTAAACGATTCCATTCCCATCCATGATTTCTATATTTGGTACTATGCATCTCACCTAACTATTTAGCTACCGTTATGCAGATTTTATGGTTAGTTGTTTCATATGCCTTTATCTCGTTAGTTTTATTATGTAGTCTTTGGCTTGAGGATATGTACTTAAGGACACTTATTTGTACAGTATTCACTACGCGTTTACCTCCAATTTATTGCGGTTTTCTCGTATTCCCTGCGCTTGCTATCACCCTTTCAACAGTGATATTATGTACTGTTGTTTGATATTCTTTAATGAAGCCAGTCATTGGAGAAACGTATTGGAATTGATCTGCGAGGACTCGAAGGAAACTGCCTCAAATTGCGATTTGGAACTCTGGTCAAAAAGAACTTCGTCAGGTTACTCGAAGCTTACCAAGTGATAAACATCATATCAACTGTCCAAATATGCACAAGGTGGCTTCGGAGCTCGGCCCGGGCTGCGGGGATGGACTGGAAAGTCGCTGAAAGGCCTATATTTTTTGACAGAAAATGTTTAACAACCCTTACTTGTGCCAGAGGCAGTTCTGCGATCGCTATTCATACATGACGCTTCCTTACAGAATTATGGGCAAGAGTTTATTATATCGATCAACCGTCGCAAGCACCGGGTCGCAAGGCACACCATTGCGGCTGAAGAGCAATGGCCTTTATACCTCTTTGTACCATCCTATAGCGTATGTCATGAAGGCGTGGTAATGCAGAAGCGACATTTCGAGGAGTGCCATCTGGAAGCGTCGTTCCAGTCCAGAAGACCTAAGAAGTGCATATGTGTCAGAATCCTTGCAAGTGACACTGCTAAATGGGGACGAACTTCAGCAGAGCTCGCTGCACGAGGCCAAACAATAGAATCAAGATTCTCAGGAGAGGATTGTTCGGTCCAAAGGAGTTGTTGACCTAAACAAAAATTCTGAATAATGTCAAAAACATGAATGCTAGATCCGCACCTCCAAGCACTAGCGAGCTTTTCGCTGAAGATATATTCGCGAGAGGATCGAAGGTATATGACTTCGAGTAATATTTATTGGAGAACGAACTAGACTCAGCAGTAGCGTTCGCACCTTCTGCCACGTTTTGAACGGGTCACACCAGCTATTACTGTAATCGACAAAAATCTTAGTACTTGAGATTAGGAAAATTAGGAAGAATTACCCTGTCGGATCATTTCCAATCCATTCACCAGCACCGCAGTCCTTGGACATCGTTAACAGCGGATAACGCGAGAAAATAATGTACTTACAAGGTAGAAAAAGTCAGAAGGGGCATGAACGATGCGTAAGTTTTTGGCCACCACAGCAGCGGCATTCTGGGATGAGATCCAAACCCTTGTATGTAGGATCAACCAATTAGGTCAAGTACGAGAAGTGAACTTGAAAACGAACATCACGATCGTATCATTAGATAGCGTAACATTGTGATCCAGTGCCATTTCTACAGAGATATTTCAGACTATAAAATTAGGGAGATGTGAAATGAAATTACCTTCCCAGACAACTGGGCTCTTTCCGAGGTCCAACAATGATTTGTGGGTCGCTTGAGTGAAGACATTTAAAGCTTGTTCCAAGGTTCTCCCTGTGCTTTTCAAATCCGCTTGCGTCTGCGCATCCTGAGCGTAACAATTTGTATTAACTTCATCCCCCCCGGTGCTAAAAAGTTTCGAGGGAAGAGTCTTCGCAATGGAAGAGATGAGAGTAGCCGTAAAATTGGTGGTTGCAGCAGATGCCAATCGAAGTTGCCCTGAAGGAGGTTCTGCGGCGAAATCACTCCAAGGCACAGCTTGAGGACAGGCAATATGCTCAGGATGAGAAGCAGAGATGCTACCCGAGTGGCCAGGGGTGTCAATTTCCTTCGGATAGAGTAAGTCATTGCACCAATCTGAATAAGAATATACTTACCACAAGAACATCGATACCTCTCTGATAGTATATGGTACATTAATCAGAAAATATGAAATAGAATATATGAGAGATACATACTACTCCAGCATACGATACAATGTCTTGCACATCCGCAGAAGAATACAACTGTTGAGACGAGTATGCGCCCTTCTGGGACACTTCGGGCATTCCAGGAATATCCAATGGGAAACTCTGAGAGTCAGTGACATGCCAGTGGAACACGCTCATCTATTGAAAACATTTTGGCGACAAATTAATAGAGCAGTTACCTATAATGTCAACTCACTTTGACTAAGTTCATTGCATCTAAAGTTCTTTTAATGTCGGACACAGCAAAACTATTCCAAGGTCATCATAATCTCATATGCGATGCATTTAGAGTAGCTTACAAGTTTCTTGCTGTATCTAACATGAATCCACGATAAGGCTAAAATTTAATCAATCTCGAATTTTTGCATGGTGATATAGGCAGACTCACGTATGCAGGAATATCATTCACAATCTTTACCGGCGCTTGAAAGGTGTAGGTAATACCCCCGACATCATACCACAGCTGACCAAAAGTAGTCAAACCTCGCAACAATCCAAGTGTTGAATTTGCAGTCAATGTCGCAGCGCTTCCATCGCTAGGGATAGTAAGGGAATATCCTTCGCTGCGTTGACTGATTGGTTGAACAGCTTCCACCGCAATGGGCCGAACTGTGTGTCCGCTAGCAAGAGAGAGTGACAATTGAGAAAGTGACGGCGCCCGTGCAACAGCAGTGCTGTCGTTTGCGCCCCGACCAACAGCTAGCCTCTGAAGTTTATCGGTTTGAAGAAAGCCCTTAGTCCGAGTGATGGCATCGAGAAGATCTTGAGGAGCTTGGTCGATGGAGATCTGCACGTCAAAACCTGAGGACAGTTTAACAAAGGAAGTGCCCGTCTGTAGTGATCTTGGGATAGGCCACAGAGCAAGCGTGAATGAAGGAGTTAACACGAAGAAAGCCAGAAGCGTAGCTTGGAGGATCATCGTGGACAATGCAGACTAGGAGACGGAATGTGCTGTCATCACTCGGTGGCTTATAACGCCCCTCAAGATCATGTAGTAGCGATAGCCACAAAATCCACATGTTGCTGTCAGAGGCAAGAGTCTTCTATTGGTGTGGTGACCAGGGATTCGCGAGGAGATACGATAATTTAGGTGCATATGACTCAGATGTAGAAGTCGAAGAAGTTGAGATTGCAAGATGAGCCCCAGGATCTAAATATACTTTCCCTACAGTATAGCACTGTGACTGAGGACGTAGCGGAGGGCATGGCACTTAGCAGGAGCCATTTTGGTGAAGCGATAAAAATGGAACATCATTTGCAAGGCGAGTCGTGCTGACGGGGATAGCGGACCGGTTTTTGGAACTCATCTGGGTTTGAACTTCGAGGGGCGTTTGGCGCTAGATGCAGGCCGCAAACACTAGTTGGCAGAGCGAATTTTCATTTTCAGCGTTCTCTCCAATGCTCAATCGTACTCTCATTCCATCCCAGGTCAAAACCTAGAGTCAGATACACACATCTCGGCCTTTTATCAGTTCTCTTCATCTAGAAGTAGCCATGTACACCGTCCACGCAGTGTCAAGTCACCTGGATTCTTGTAATGCTAGTCAATTACGCGACTCAGAGAAAGTGGGAGAGTACCATGGCATCACTTATAGATACGTAACTTTGTTCTTTATATAAGTAATAAAAGGTCCCAACAATGGTTATCTAACAGGTCAAGCGCTCATTACTGGGAGTCGTGAATCCCAGGCCTTTCAGAAAAGTATAATTACCATTGTTGTCTGGATCATTGTACTGGGTCTATCATGATGCTAGGTGTTTGTTGCTTTACGGCCTTGTGCAATTGTGGGTCCTGTATGCTCAGTTTCTCAGACTCCACGGCAGGATGCACTGATCACAGCATATTGTATGCGTATCTGGTTACCCATTGAGCGATAATGGTTTGGCCATCGACCTTCAGTGTTGGAACCTTCATGTATGCTACAAAAGACGCATTGCCTTTCCTTCTCTTCTTCTCTTAAAGCGCTATTTCTGTTCTTGCCTATATTCCGAACGCACCAACCCAAAATACTCCAACGCTCATTGGCATTTCTCAGTCCCCTTCAGCCCTCGATTACTCCACCCGCTATTCTTTCCTTGCCAAATATCATTATGGCTGGAAGCAGGCTGCAAAGTATCCATTCATCTCCCGTGAACAGTGACGACACCCTTCCACTAGATGAAGATGAAATTCAAAGTCGCTTCTCTGCCAGCAAATTCATTGGACATGATAGTTCCGCCCCAGTCTCGATCGCCTTGGGCGACTTGCTACATACCCCTCCACTTATAGCCTATATCGAGAATAGTACAGACATAGGAGCACTCCCCGTGTCTCTGCCACCGGTAGCTCAAAGTCTTTTTTCATCAGGCTGTCAACGACTCCAATGGTTATTTCCTTTCGACGGAACACGGCTAGGGACCTCGCAGGCGGAACTCGATGCACGCGCTCATCGAATCGTTTCTTCTTATCTCTGGACACCAGATGACATACAAGAGCTAGCGCGATACATTTATACAAAAGCACTTGGGGGAATCGAGCCTGTGGATGATCCTTTAGCTGCCTTTGCTTTAGCAGTATCCAACACCTTCTCGATCGTGATAGGGGAAGTTGTTGCTCGGGATTTCAATTCGTATCTTACTGAGCTGGTATTGACAAAATTCATGACTAGTTGGAATCCCGTATGTCTCCTTTTAACACCTGTGAATGACCATCTTAAGTTAATTTCTTTTCAGGCATCTCCTACATCAGTGACCAACATTGCGCCTTTAAAATCTTGCGTTACCAACCTAATGTCTCTTTCCCGCTTCATGGGCGAACTATATATGCGAAATCTTATCGCCAGAGCGCATATCTTCAATTGTATAAGCCTTTTAATCGACAATCTTGTGTCTATCGAACATCTCGTCGCCATTAGGAATATCGTTGTTCATGCAGATGTTAAACTCTGGCTATATGGGTCGCGTTTAGGTCAATTGAACGAGCCTTTTTGCACCCAGTTAACTTGGAAGGCGCGACATCTGCTGGATAGTCAGAGCCTATTGGGAATACCGGCCAGTCCCGGCTCAATACAAGCTATAGTTAAGGAACTCATCGATGCAGTTCAGACTTGGGAGTTATTACGATCACTGCTGCATCCAAATCTCTCCGACGCTGTACGTAGTATATAATCCATGTTTAGCTGGAGTAAAATTTATTTCGATGCATACCTACAGTAGAGTCCATATAATAATGTATACTCGTAATGCATAATGGCCTATGGATGATGGTACCATTTAGGCGTGTGAAGAATTAATTTGCTCGGCTCAATTTTGGACACCTCGTCTTGAACTCGACGTCAACGTTGACGACACGAAAAACTCTAGTATACTAGTCAATCTTTCGACATCCGCACTAGCAATCTTCTATCCTCTTGCTCTGCTACATTCCTTTCCTGCGGCAACTACTCAATCACGATGATGAGGAGTCATGAAGACTACTGAGGCCCCGACGATTCAGCGTTTCAACTTGGAAGACGAAATCTTCGATTGTGAATACAGCACAACTTTCGAACTTGTTTCTTGGCAACTAATGAACTATAACTCCGGAGGAATGTCAAGCAATACTTGGGAGCACACAACAAGGTGCTCCAGTTGCCATCGTTCTTCAGATGGGATCTCCAACTTTTCACTAGAGGGCGACAATTATTAGTATCCATGCCATTGCACAGCACACAAACCATGCTTGCGTTGGTGCGAATGCTGGTTTTGATGATTTAATTGTCTAGAGTGGATCGAAGATAAGAACTATTTGCAGAAGGCCCAAATAGGTGCGATGATAGCCTTGCTTCTTCCGAATTTGGATAATAGCTATTGTCTCTTGGAGTTCCCATCGAATTATTGTATTTTGAAACGTAGGTTGCATTGCCAAATATCCGAAAGTTTAAATGGGCTCGCTGTTGCTTTATCTTTCTCGACTGTTTCCCAACTATCTACACTCGGTGCAACATCGATTATCTGCTAAACTTTCACTCATCGCTTAGTTACACTAAAACCCTCATTCTCGTCTGACAAATGATGCACCAAGATTCAGTGGATCTGAATATCCTTTCCAGAAATGGTCCCCCTGGACTGACCCGCCGAGAGATACCTGATACTAGCCGACCATCCTCAACTACTTCATGGTCCAGTAGCAGCGGAACCCTCGTTGACGAGATGGACGCAAAAATATTTCCGGAAAAAGAGATGCAACTTCATCTCCAAAAAACGAGCACCCTCGATAGCCACGGCCACAACTCCGATCTTGACCCTCCACCGCGCAGCTCAAGTTCTCAGTTGGACCCCAATGCTATGCCATTTTTCCCGAATCCTCCTCCCATCTCGTCTCAACTTCCCATCTACGACTATCCACCAATCTCCACCCCATCCTCCTCTCATCCTACCTTTAGGCGTTCGATCAGTTTGGATGCTGTACCTTTTCCCCCGAATCCTCCGCCGATCAGACCTCGGCTTCTTTCCCACCCATCTTCTTCCCTGCCTCCTGTTGCCAACGTTGGTCCTCCAAATATTACTGCATCTAAAATGCAGCCGTCCTGGTATCTAGTTTTTCTAGCTGGAGCGGATGTAAATTCTACATCCGAACGCGAGAGGTTAGCTCTCGACCTCGTCGCGCATTCTGGATGTATTTGGGCTCCAGAGAGCATAGAAGAGTTGGCGGAAAGTTTTTGTTGGAGAGCACAAATGGAGCCAGAAAACTATAATCTATCTCTTTTCGCTTTGAAGATCTACCAGATATTCAACAGGATGCCAGGATCAGACACGCCTTTGATATTTCGGTGGCATCTTGAAGAAGCTGTTGTAGGAACATTCCTGGCTCGTTGGAATCCTGTGAGTACTCTGTGATATTTCGCCGTGCACTTGTCTTATGAGATGTAATGCGCACAAGGATATTCCGAAGTCAATAACCTACGACGATAAGCCTTCCTACACTTTCGTAGCTTCATCTTTATACTTGGGAAAATTCATCGGGAATCTCTTCAGTCAAGGCCTGCTCACATGGTCGGGACCTCTCGAGAGCCTTCGAATGGTCTTGAAAGACCTCACCTCCATTGAAAGATTGGAGGCTATACGTTATATTCTCATTTACTCAGGAAATACCCTGTGGTGGCGTGGTCCTGATTCCGCAGAAGACTTGAACGAATTTTCCATGGTTTTCAGACGGTTGTCGAGTAGACTGCTTCCTGACATGAGTATCCTCGGGCGGAGCGTGAAGCCAGAAATACTGGAATTCCATATAAAACAGGTTATGAATTTGATAGAGGGGATGCGCCCATTCTGATACCTTTGATCTTCCCTAATTTTTAAAATGCAATTTGTTACGGCTATGAATTCTCTGATATCTTATACAATTGAAAATGTTATCGTACCTAAGAGTAAGTAGGACTGTCTAAGCATCAATTCGAGTTGTAATGAAGCTCGAGTGTCTATTTCGTTTCAATAAGTTAGTAATACATGTCGATGATTTCAGTTAGAATGGTGCCATTATTTTGAACTTATTAGAA